>JXTB01000033.1:1342144-1371493 GCA_002914805.1 Parasponia andersonii
CACGAGTAAGTTAAGTGTGACCTCTTCCGAGTAAGTTAAGTGTGACCTCTTCCGAGTAAGTCAAATACGACCTCCCTCTAAATAAATTGCGACCTCCTCTGAACAAGTTAAGTGCAACCAGAATGAAAAGAAAACTAGACCAAACTTCGTTAAACAGATAATCTACAAAGAAAGGGAAACAAAAGTTTCTCTTTCAAGATCGACTAGTCATCTTATTTAAGTTATTACTCAGTTATATTATTACTCAAATTGTATTTCTGATTATACAGTTACCCATTTTTACAACTAGGAAATATTGAGCTACCCTCACCTATATAAAGGGAGTTCAATGCTGTTGTGACGAAGGTTCGGCTTCTGGGGAGAACTTTGGGGATTTATTATTTTCACTTCTTGGAAACTTAACGAAACTCTTGTAATCTTCTAGAAAATAGTGAACAACAGTGAACATAAGCTCATTTTTTTTGGGGCCGAACCACTATAAAATTCTTGTCTCTTTTATATGCCTTGATTAATCAACCATTTTCACACACAAGTCACATTTTGTAATTTCTTAAATTCATTATTGACAAAACCTCTGTCAACAATTGGTGCTAGAAGGAGGACTATTCTAGCAAAAAACATTTCTCAATTCCGCTTCGTTCAACAATGGCAAACACCAGAAACATTACCAGAAACACTGGAACTAGTCAGAACCAACCCTAAAGTACTGCTGCTACACAGGTAGATTCTGCTCAGGATTAGCCTGCCATGACCGCATCAGAAAATATTATCCAGAGATAGGATCACATAGAGGAAGTACTGGTGAACCTTTAGCAAATTATAAGTCAGATTAATGACTCTCTACGACGATTTGCTGAGGGACAGATGCTAACTCCATCACAGCCGAATGCCCCAGAGAACGTCATGCTCAACGACCTGAGAGAGGAATTCAGATTTGGAGACAAGGAACTGATAGCTATTGTTAGTCTAAGATTAACAACCCAAGAGGGGGGTGAATTAGGTTTTAAAATATTTTAACAAACTTTTCAACTATTCAAAACTATAGACCACTATTTTAAAACTTTTTAACTAAATCAACAATAATGCCAAACATAAAGCAACAACAGCAAGTATATTAAGCACAATAAATATTAAACACTCAATTAAATAGCTTGCAATAAAGTAAAGAGTATATGGATAGAGAAAGTGTAAACTCAGTTTTTACGAGATTCGACAAACACGACGGTTTGCCTACGTCCCCTGCCCTCGGCAACTTGCTTTGAGCTTTCCACTATCAGATTAAAATTATGGGCTTGATCGACCCTTCTACGAACGGAGTGAATTCTTCTTAGGCACACCCTAGCCTTTACAATAGTCTTAACTCTAGCTCTATCACGCCTAACCTCAGATTGTTTTGACTCTTGACAACCTCACCTATACGGATTGTTTAGACAATGGTGCCAATCTCACCAACTCACGGGTTGTTTATGACTCCAGTGGTAACCTCACCTAAATTGGGTTGTTTATGAATCCGATGGCAACCTCACCTCACACTCAATGGTTATTCAATAAACAAGAGTAAACACTCACTCATAAATTCTCCTCACAAAGTAATTAATATAATTTTGGCTTAAGAGATTTGAGAACAATGCACTTATGCTCTAAAATTGACTCAATATGATTTGAAAGTATAATTGATGTGAAAATAGGCTAAGACACTTTGAGAGTAGATGAATATCAATTTAAGTTCATGCTCTTGTGTTAAATGATATCAAATAAGGCTCTATATATAGATATCTAAGAAAACTAGCCGTTTATAGTCGCTATTAGCTTTCTACCAAATGTTTAGTCGACCAAAAATATAGCCGTTGGAGTTTGACATATCAGTTTAGTTTCAACGGTCATTTCTGGCCACTGGTCTAAAAAGTGGTCGACCAACTTTGGTCGACCAAAATCACTGTTCTGGTCATATTTCAGATTATGACAAGATTTTGGCATTTTTTCAGATTTTAACTGCTTTTGGCGTTTTTTCAAAAACTGACTTCTAAACTTGTTTTAAACACTTTAAAAACATTAGAAAAGAATATTTTGGCTATTGCAAACTTGTTTTAGTTTTACAAAGATATTTAATAATAATTTAGAAAGTGTTCATCCTAAAACACATTCTTGTTTGCAAATAGAAAATCTTTTTTTAGCCTATTTCAAATAATCATGATTTCAAATATATTTGCAACTTGTTTAACCTTAAGAAATCATGTTTTAAAGAATATTTTCTCATTCAAAGAGATCATTATATTCTATTTTCAAACGTTTATGATAAAATAACCATTTTAAGCTTAAGATAGTTTAAAAACTCTTTTGAAAAGTATGAGCCAATGCAAAGAGAATTTATGTGCAATGAACTAAATAAAATACAAGACTAAGTATGAATATATCCTATCTAGACGTGATCTTGTATCTTGATTGTTCATCTTCAAGCTTGATTCTAATATGTCCATATGTATCCATCTTCAAGCTTGATTCCTTGATTAACTTGAGGTAGAACTTTAATACCATTTCACTAAACACTCAAGTTAAATCATTAGTACTAAATCAAATATTTGTTATCTTCAAAATAAGAGTGAATAAGAATGAAATCTTAATTTCCCAACAGAAACCACGACCAGCATAAAGCTCAGCAGGAGCGTCATGGAGATCGCACCTCTAAGGGAAAAGATAAGGTCGTAGACTTGCCCCTGGAATCCGGAACTAAAAGTTCGAGCACAAATTATAATCGTCGACAACCTTCTTAGAGAGCGACCATCAATCATGATGGTCTAAACAACGAGCAAAAACGACAATCGAGGAGTATCTTTGAAAGGATTAGTAGGGAATCTCGACAGAATCCTACAGACCTGAGACAACATCTAGAACAGTGATGTAGTCAAGAGCGATCCACATCACATCTCAACGATCAAAGTCGATCTCATCGCACTATTTCAATAGAAACACCACAAAGGTCGCAGCAGACCCTGCCTGACCAATCTGCCTTAAATCGCGATAACAACCAAAGGCCACCCCTGCCACCAGCAAAAAATAATATCCTTCCTCTCCCTCTGAACGTCAATGTTCATAATTTGAGGATCGCATTAGATGCACTTGCTGGCTGGGACGATGAGCTCACTGATGGATTTCGTCAGTCGCCATTCAGCGAGAAGGTTCGAGCTGCTATCTTACCTGCCGGATTCAAACTTCCCACCATAAACGCTTTTGATGGGAAAACTGATCCGCAGGATCATATGGATCACTTCAACGACCTGATGGAACTACATCGTGTCGATGATCTCGCATGTTGCAGGTGTTTTGCTATAACTCTCACGGGAGCAGTACAGAAGTGGTTCCGTGGACTCAAGTCTGGCTCATTCTCGTCCTGGCAACAACTCCAGACTGTATTCTTGAGGCAATTCCATGCTACGAACAATTTCACTATTCCACTTTTCAGTCTGTCTACTATTCGGCAAGGTCCGGAGGAAACTCTACGATATTACCTAAATCGCTTTACCTCAGAGTTGGCAAAGGTTAACAACTCACCTAAAGGAGCAGTTTTTAACTCTAATGATGGCTAGGGTGCGATCAGAAACTAAACTCTGGGAATATTTACTTGAGCGAGAATGCAGAACCCTTGAAGACTTTTATCATAGAGTTGGTCGGCATCTAAGGGTGGATTCTTCATGCAAAAATCTTCATAAGATCACAAAGGAAGAAAAAAAGGATGCTGCTAAAGATGCGACCATAAACAACAACAATAATAAAAGGTCGAATAAAAGGAGTAATGAACAAACGACTGAAAAGCAACCCAAAAAAAAAGCAGGAGGTTCCAAAAGCTCTCATGAGGTTCAACAACTATACTGAACTGAACGCACCCATAGATTATATTTATGCGGTCACGAACCAGCAGGAGAGGTATCGTCAACCAGAACCGATGAAAAGAGATAGAGCTAGGCACGACCCCAACAAGTTCTACCAGTATCACAATGACATTGGACACATACCAATAACTGTTTTGCTTTGAAAGATGAAATCGAAAGATTAATCAAGAAAGGACGACTACGGCAGTATACTAAACTGAACAATGAAAGGCGAGTAGAAGACTGACAGCGACCTCCAGAAATTCAACGCGAGATGTGAACTATTTTTGGAGGCATGCACATCGGTGGAAATTCGAAGATAATGCAAGATAGGTACACACGAGAAGCGCGACAGTAACCATTAACTAATATCATGCATCTTGAGCAGCGACCACGGAAGCTTCAATGGGTACCGGATATGGATATTTCCTTTACGGAGCAGGATGCCAGGGAGGTCCATTACCCGTACAATGATGTGTTGGTCATAAAGATCAACTGTGGAAGTACGCAGCTATGGCAAGTATTAGTCGATAATGGCAGCGCTGTCGACATCCTGTACTATGACGCCTTCAAGAAGATGGGGTTGAGTGAAAATGACCTGAAGCCCGCTGTCACCCCACTCTATAGATTTACTGGTAACAACATAATGTCTAAGGACATGATTGAGTTAATGGTCAATGTTGAAACCTATCCTAGGGTTTCGATGGTAATGATCTAATTCTTAGTTGTGGATTGCCCCTCTGCATTTAATATTGTACTAGGAAGACCGACATTGAGGGAACTTTGAGCAGTAACTTTGATCTATCATCTCGCTATGAAATTCCCAACTTAACAAGGAGTACGTGAGGTGCGAGGCAACCAATATGATGCGAGGATTTGTTATAATAACTCAATAAAGCTCGCAACAAAAGATATGACACCTCGCACGATGATGGTCCAGCTACAAGGAGAAACATCAATGAAAGCATCAGAAGCGTCAAGCATAACATCAATCGATGACCTCGACCCTCGAGAAATTGATGGTGAGGACAAAACTAGACCTATAGAAGACTTGGAAGATTTTCCAATCGATAGGTCATCGAAGGTTCTTAAAATCAGAGTGAAGCTTCAAGAACCCGTGTGAGTTTCATTAATCGCTTTTCTGAAATCAAATTTGGATATCTGCACATGGTAACATTCGGATATGGTGGGGATTGATCCGAATATCATGTGTCACCGCCTCAATATAGATACGACGAGGAAGCTTGTGCAGCAAAAAAGAAGAGTCATGAATCCAGAATGCTACGTCGCATTAAAAGAAGAGGTAGAGAAGCTGCTCGAGATTGGTTTCAATAGGGAATCTTTCTATCCAAACTGGCTTGCAAACCCAGTTGTAGTAAAGAAACCCAACGAGAAGTGGAGAACTTGTATCGATTTCACCGACCTCAACAAGGCGTGCCTGAAGGACAGTTTTCCTCTTCCGAGAATCGACCAACTCGTAGATACAATGTCGAGACATCAACTGTTAAGCTTTATGGACACATATTCTGGATATAATCAAATCCCTATGTACGAGCCTCATGAGGAGCATACTTCATTCATCACTTACTGAGGATTGTACTGTTACAAGAAGATGCCTTTTAAACTCATCAATGCGGGAGCGACTTATTAGCGTTTTGTTAATATGATGTTTGCAAAGCAAATTGGCAAGACAATGGAAGTATATGTTGATGACATGTTGGTGAAATCGAAGGGAGCTGAAGATCACATCAAGCATCTTGATGAGATGTTCAACATTCTTCGAAAATATTAGATGAGGCTAAACCCCCAGAAGTGCGCATTCGGGATAGGATTTGGAAAATTCCTGGGGTTCATGGTCAACCAGTGAGGAATCGAAGCTACTCCCTAGAAGATACAAGCACTAATCGATATGTAATCCCCCCGCAAACCCAAAGACATTAAAAGCCTAGCGGGAAGAGTGGATGTATTAAGTCGATTTGTATCCAGGTCAATAGATAAGTTCCAACCATTATTCGAAGTACTGAAGGGTTCGAAGAGGTTCGAGTGGACGGAAGAATGCGAGCAGGCATTTCGAGAATTGAAAGCACACTTAGGTTCTCCTCCACTCTTGTCAAAGCCAAACCCGGGGAAGAATTGTATTTATACCTCGCTATTTCAAAATATACGACAAATGTTGCGTTAATTCGAGAAGAAGAAAAGATACAGCGACCGATATATTACATAAGTAAAAGATTGCTCGACACCGAAGCAAGATATCTAGAGATGGAGAAGTTGGCATTAGCACATATCGTTGCATCCAGGAAGCTTCGACCTTATTTTTATGCGCACTCCATCAAAGTTTTAACGAATTTTCCGTTAAGTAGGTTTTGCAAAAACCTGAAGCTTCAGGACGACTACTGAAGTGGGCAATTGAGTCGAGTCAGTTTGACATCAATTTTCAACCCCGCACTATGATTAAAGGGCAAGCTATCGCAGATTTCATTGTAGAATTCACATATGAGGTCAATCTTCCCATAGAAGTAATTGAAAAACTTGCTACAAATTGATCAAAATTGTGGAAACTTTACGTTGATGGATCTTCAAACGAGAATGGAGCCAGTGCGGGCTTAGTACTAATCAGTCCTGAAGGGCACAATATTCATTGTGCACTTCACTTTAAATTTTCAGCATCAAATAATGAGGCAGAATATGAAGCACTGATAGCTGGGCTAAAGCTCGCATGAGAAATAAAGGTCGAAATGATTGAGGTATACAGTGATTCCCAGCTAGCCATTTGTCAAATGATCGGTGATAATCAAGTAAGAGGAGAAAAAATGATGGCTTATTTAAAGGAGGTACGAAGACTCTTCTCGATATTTACTGTCTATAATATTCAACTTCTTCCTCGTATTAAAAATACTCAGGCAGATGCTCTAGCTAAGCTCGCCTCAATAAAAGAGACCGAATTACTAAATATGGTCCCTGTCGAATTTCTTGCAAGACCAAGTATCGAAGTAGAGCCTCAAATAACCATGCCGGTTGACAAGAAACCATCTTGGATTGATCCTATAATGAAATATATACAAAATGGCGAACTCCCCGAAAACAAAAACGATGTAAAGTGACTTCGAATGAAGGTAGCTCGCTATGTCATCTATGACGAGAAGCTTTATCGAAGAAGTTTTAGTTTGCCATTGATATTATGTGTCGATGAAGAAAAAGAACACTACATTATGAGAGAAATTCACGAAGGAATATGTGGAAACTATTCCGGGGTGCAGGCACTTGCGAACAAAGTTCTAAGATAAGAGTATTTTTGGCCAACTATGAAGAAGGATACAATGGAATTTACTAAGAGGTGTGACAACTATCAATGATTTACAACTATTCCTAGAATGCCACTTGTTCCTCTAACTCCAATGATCAGTCCATGGCCATTTGCAATATGGGGAATAGATATTATCGGAATGCTTCCATTGGCACGAGGTGGATTAAAATATGCGGTAGTCGCAATCGATTATTTCACCAAGTGGACAGAAGCTGAAGTCTTGAGTACCACTTCGGCAAAAAGATGATAGATTTTGTTTACAAATCTATAATCTGCCATTACAGTATAACGCATACCATAATTTCTGATAATGGGAAACAATTTGACTGCGATGAGTTCCGTAACGTCTGTGACAACTTAGGCATCAAGAAGAATTTCTTTGCTATTGTTCATCCACAAGCCAATGAACAGGTCGAGGCTATAAACAAGATACTTAAACAGAACATAAAAACTAAGCTGGAAGAGCACAAAAGATCTTGGCCAGAAGTACTTCCTGAAGTATTGTGGGATTATCGCACCACTCAACGAACCACTACTAGAGAGAGTCCATCCTCTTTAGCTTATGGATATGAAGCAATGGTACCAGTAGAAATTGGTGTTAGCTCTCTATGACGATCTACCTATGAGCAAGACTAGAATTGCGCATTGACGAGGATTAAGCTCGATCTTTTAGAAGAAAGGTGTGAGCAGTCTCAGCTTCGGATCGTATCATATCCATAGTGCACGACTCGATATTATAACTCTAAAGTTAGAAGCTGAGGGTTTGAAGTTGGTGATCTTGTTCTTCGACAAGTTCTACCTAATAATAAAGAGTACGGTGCTGGTGTATTTAGACCCTCTTGGGAAGGACCATATGTTATTGATGCCGTTATTCGACCTGGGACATATAAGTTAGCTCGCATTTGTAGACAAAATATTGACATGCTTGAAATGCAGAACAAATTCGTCACTATTATCAGTAAATCTTCATGTATTCGTCATTCGTCAATAAAGATAACTATTTATATTCGTTATTTGTTGGTCGTCATTCGTTATTCGTTATTTGTTGGTTGTCATTCGTTATTTGTCATTCATTATTCTCATTCGTCATCATCAATAAGGATGTCTCCTCATTGATTATTAGATTTGATTCACCTTTTATAGTTTTATGGCAGTCTTTGAACACCATAAAACTCAGGGGACAGTGGGATCAGAATATTATCTCTTACTTGCTTCCTAAGGAATTATGCAAACGTCCATTTAGAGGTTGGAATTTTAGAGATTGCTATTGAATTTCTAAAACTTAAAGAAAATCTTAGAGTTTTCTACTCGCTTCATGCCATAGTATGCCATATTACGCAATTTTCCTCCTCGAACAATAAAGTAACTAAGCAAAACGTTCATTGTTCGATGTGATATGTTGCTATATTACATTTTGCCACGGAACTTTTAAAAAATAGTATTGAGTTCGCATCACTCATACTTACTGTTTTCTTAAGCGACCTAACCTATTCTAATACTTAAAACCCGTTTAAAGTTTGTTAGATTCGAATTGCAATAGTAAACCGATCAGTCACCTAGTAATTAACTACTTAGTTAAATTATGCATCTTTATATTACAATGCAGTGTTTTAATTGTTTTGCAGAAATAATCCATTTATTGATAAAAACTCGCACCCGACCACAAGCAAAGTATTACAAACAAAAAAAAGACCAAACCCGCATTGTTCTGAAATTAAAAAAAAAAAAAAACTATGCAGATGTGCTCGCTCCACCATCTCCAGTCTTGATAGCCTTCACTTCCCTCCAACTCTGGACAAGCTCGACCACATCTTCACTAAGGATGGAAAAGTCGAAGTCCGGATGCTCGCAGAAGATATTATATATTATGGACGACGAGGCTATGTCACTGGCTTTTTCTTCTAGCTCCTAGCCTTCAATAGCCTTGAACTCTTCTATAGTCTTGTGAGCCGCATCTGTTGTCGCCTCTTTCATGCGATCCGGATGCTCGGAGATGATCTTCTCAAGTTCTTTAATTTTTTCCTCGAGCTTCTCCTTTTCAAGATTTTTCTTGGTCAGACCTTCAAGCAGCTATTGCCTCTTTAATTCGAAGGCTTTTCTCTCTTCCTCACGAGCTTTCTCCGAGTCCTCAAATGCTTGGGTTATTTGTTTGACTTTTTTGACTTTTTTCAAACATTCAAGGATTGGATCATGCATCAGAACAACAGCTACAATAGTCTGAAAATATAACACATTAATACCAGAAAAGTACATTGAAGAGTGAAGATAGAGGATACTTACATTCGTCAGCATCCTCATTGCAAAGCTGAAGGCAACCTTAGCTGGTCGTCACTTTATCCTCTCCCAACCATCTTCAGAGGTAAAACAGTTGATGAAGGCTACGCTCATACCAGCTTTTTCTGGTAGTTGACGAAGAAATACGAAAAGCTCCTCGTCTTTATCGACCTAGCTCGGTAATTCATCAGAAGTGGCCGTCTCCTTGGGGGTTCAGATTGGCTCACAGTTAGTGGAGATTGAGGAGGAGGCGAGCTTATTGGGATATCTTCAAAGATGTCCTTTCGTTTCTTTGAAGTGTCGACCTTCTCTTTCCCTTTCAATGAAGGTGGTATGCCGTCTAGTGTCTTGGACTTTACTATCGACCCCAGAGTTGAACACGGTACTCATAGTCTGCTGCTGATTGCCATATCTATACAAATGGTTGGTTAGTATACAAGGTGTACGATGCGACAAAAAGAAGGGAAAAATAACTACTTTCTTGTTGCTGAGAAATCGATGGTGATGCGGCTTCTAGAGATAATGGTTCTGAGGTTGTAGGATTGGTAGGAGTTTTTCATTTCCTAGGTATGGAAGACGAGACACTCTTATCCTTTTGCTTTCTCAGTTTCTTCTTTGAGCTCGAGGGTTTAGTTGGGCGATAGGCAGAATTTGGAAAGGCGGCTCCCCTTGGAAGCAGTCTGCAAGCAACCAAGTTCTTGGATGTCCCAAGCTTCTTCCAATCAAATTCTTTGATCGGAAAGTTGTTTATTTTATACACCTTTGCGAGCTACTCTTTGGAGAGACCTGGTCATTTCCTGTTATCTGCGATGACATACAAATGCGATTAGAATAATATATTTATGTAGAGAAGGCAATAAATTGAAAGTTACCTACCATGGTTCTGAAAGAAGCCATTATCTGCGTAGTCAAAGTGGAAAAATAGACTTTTCCATTTTTCCATGTTGTTGCGGACCCCGTAGAAAGTTTTTACGGCTTGGTTTGACTATTTGCTGGCATAGAAGAAGCTGAAGTCTGACGGATTTGATTTCACTTGGTAGAACCAAGCAAACTCTTCAAGAGTGGGGGTTTCTAAACCTAATTTATGGTATAGTATGTACAGACCTACCATATATCTATAAGTGTTTGGAGTTAGTTGAAAAGAGACGACTCTATAGTAATCAACGATTGATTTTATGTAAAGATGAAGTGGGAGGTGGACACCGCATTTGAGAACTGCTTCAGAGAAAAAAGCAATTCCACGAGGTGGTGTGTGTGGTCGATTGAACTCCATAGGAAGGCGAAGAGGGATGGCAATCTTGTAGTTGCACACGATCTTACTGAGCCTGTTCGTTGTGCAGCTCGTTCTTATATTGGTACATGACCAGTCCCCCTCCACATATTGGTAACCCGTTGCGAATGCAGGTACTTCCCTGATATACCAAGGCCATTGGTCCGGAGGAAGGTTGCCTATGCGAGGACTATTCTGCCTGACTCCGGTTATCTCTACTTCAGGTTCTGGCTCAATATATTCATCGAGATTTATAGAGCTAACACTAGAATTGGAAGATTCTCCTGCATTCCTTTCCCTAAAATCCTCACTACTAGACATCTGAAAAGAAATATGGATGAGTTTAGTCCTATGCAAGTATCATGAATCTTCACTATATGAGAGCAATTTTGAGGATTATCCTAGGATTACATCATCAAGCTGCTCATCGGATTTTTTCTAATCGATCTATGGATTCATACAAAGTGTTCGAGCAGTTCTTCGATAATTCGTCACTCAGCTGATTATGGTTTTCAAAAAATAAGGATTCAGACCCTAAAATTCTTAATAGGGTTCGTCGATCATAAAAAAAAAATGTTCTATTCTAAATTAACAAAGCGGGTCTGAAAAATTACCATTTTTCATTCCATCCGAGTGTGGGATGAGTTCTTATTTAGGGTATTTAGGCTCTACAATTAGTCCCTATTTCTAGAAATAAAATTTGAGAGTTTTCTAAAAAATCGAAGAACAATGAGAGAGAGAGGATATATACTAACCTTTCTTCGAAGATTGAAGGATCGAGATGTCATCTGAAGGATTACGATGATAACTTATTCGGAGAAGATGACGGATTTGTATGAGCTATGAAACAGAAGAAAACGCCGAGGAGATTTTCCTTATAAGCGCTTCGGACTTTAGAGGTGAGAGAAACAGGGCGATAGGGTTCGAGTTTTGAAGAAGAGGCAGATAAAATTTTTTGATATATATATATGTCGAGTGTCTTCAAATCACAGTCGTAAATTAAGGTATTTAATTTTTCAGATTCAGAGGCCGAAATTCACACGGGAGTTGATTTTCCGAAATTAAATCGTTATCTTTTCAAAATTTGAAACGACTCGATTTAAGACAACAGTTGACGTCATCACTATCATTGTGTCTGCTCAAAATCGGAAAAGTCTTATCGAGTTTTGCTGAGAAAAGGTGATATGTGGTTTCATCTGTCAGGAGAAGTACGTGTAGTTCTGAAAAGATGTGATTTGAGAATTGATGACTCTTCGAAGATCTCAAGATAATGTCATAACATCGCATTTATAAGCTCTCACTTATAATAGAAGGAAACTCCATTTTGTCCTTAAGAACTAATGGAGCTAGGGGGCAATTGTTGTGCAGTCTAAAAAACTATATGTTAGTTAATGCCAGAAAGGGAAAATTAGCGACTAAGAGAACATGTCAGGTCACATGAGTAATTTAAGTGCGACCTCTTCCGAGTAAGTCGAATACGATCTCCCTCCGAATAAAGTGCGACTTTTTCTGATTAACTTAAGTGCGACCAGAATGAAAAGGAAACTAGACCAAACTTCGTCAAACATGTAATCTACAAAGAAAATGAAACAAAAGTTTCTCTTTCAAGATCGACCAGTCATCTCATTTAAGTTATTACTCAGTTATATTGTTACTCAAATTGTATTTTCTGATTATAAACTTACCCATTTTCACAAAGAAATATTGAGCAACTCTCACCTATATAAAGGGAGTTCAATGCTGTTGTGACGGAGGTTCGGCTTCTGGGGAGAACTTTGGGGATTTGTTATTTTTACTTCCTGAAAACTTAACGAAACTTTTGTAATCTTCTAGAAAATAGTGAACAACAATGAACGTAGACTTATCTTTTTTGGGGCCGAACTACTATAAAATTCTTGTCTCTTTTATATGCCTTGATTGATCAACCCTTTTCATACACAAGTCACATCTTGTAATTTCTTAAATTCATTGTTGACAAAACCTCCGCCAACAGTTGTTATTCTAATTTTTCGTTGTCTTTTTAGTTAATACTAAATAGAGATTTGTTTAAATCTCTTTTTGATTTTATAACATAAACAAAATAATTAATAAAATCCAAAAATTCAAGGATATAAGCACATATTTATATAATTATTATACCAACCCAAGATCGGTTTGAATAGAGAGGAATGTCAAAGAAAACATCAAGCATGTTCTATGCATTCAATCATACAATCATATCAATATTTTCAAATTGAGTCATAGGTCAACCAAAAAAAAAGATGAAGAATAGTTATCTGTTGCCATAAGTACTGTTGAGAATCTGATCGACCTAGATTTGTAGGATCTCATTTCAAAGAAATGTCAGAATAATAGAGATATAATAATAGAAAATAAAAACCAATTTACAACATAAGAATTTAAGTGGAAAAATCCTAAATCATGAGAAAAACCATTGTCTCTCAGAAAAGAATTTCATTATATGAAAAGTCTCTACAATCACATAAATTTCTCTCGTTTCTGCCCAATGACCTCAATACACCCAAGTAATTTCTCACAAGTATTCTCTTACTCACATCTTATACCACTACTTTTTGAAACCTCATTTTTCACAAAGATACTTTACTCTCTATGAAAGGTTCACAAAGAGAAAGAAAGAATTTAATTAGAAGAAAAAACTTGAAATACTTCTAAGTTTTTGGGAAACCAAACAAGTAATAAGACCTCCTTATTTATAGAACTTGAAAGGTAGTGAGAACATCACCTTTTACTATTGCTATTACGACTGCCCTTTTCACTATTGCTATTACGACTGCCCTTTTCACTATTGCTATCACGACTGCCCTTTTTACTATTGATATTACGGCTACCCTTTTTACTATTACTATGGTGATTAGTTGGTAAGTATATGTTCACATGTGTTTATATAGATCTGTTCATACATGTTTACATATATCAACAATCTCTCATTTGAAGACTTGATCTCAATTACGTCTTCACATACGTCTCACCTTATAGCTTATGTTGTTATAATTGTCTTTACTGACAATCATACTCCACCATATGAGTATATATACCACTTAGAATTGATGAATTTTAAAAATTTCATCTTAGCTCATGTCAAAACAACCTTGCTAATAATTATAGTACTGACTCTCATGTTTGGCTTCTCTAGGAACCCATCAGCCATCAACATCATTCAGCATACGTCTTACATCAATGCCAACCAATGCCCGTATGCAAACTTATTTTCGCTAATTGTGATATATCCTCTTTCATGGCATCTTTAAAGATAAGCGGTATGCTATGAGGATGTAGAAATTATGATCAAAAGGCAAGATCATCGTCTCCATTATAGGGGATAATATTAGCAGCATCACCATATTTAAAGCTTTTAGCTGAATCTGTTCTATTTTTTTGACAATTTCTTTTCAGGTGCCCCCAGCATATTATATTATTTTTTATAGAGTTTTTCTTCCTAGTGTCAACTGCCAATGCTGAGCCCTCAGATGGAGCATTACTTTCACCACCCATCAACCTTATTTTTTCAGACAAAAGTTTACTCGTGACCTTAGAAAAAGCCACAATCTCTTTCCTATGCACCAAAATAGGGTTCATATGCTTATAGAAAGGTGGATGAGACCATATGAATCGCAATGCCTCATATTTATCTTCAATCTTCACTCCAATTGCCTCTAATTTAAAAACGATACTATTCAAGATACTTAGATGATCAGAAATTTTCGTATCTTCATTTATACACAATGTATGAAACTGCTCCTTCAGGTACACTCGATTTAAGACATCTTTTGCCTGATACAATTATTCAAACTTTCTCCAGAAATCTTTGACCGTTATTATTCCAAGCACATTTGCAATAATATTTTTAGCCAGATACATACGTATTGTACTTGTAGCTTTCTCATCCAGATTATCCCAGTCTTCATCGCTCATACTAGATTGATTAGAATCTTTGTCCTTATAAGCCTCTTTGCTTTTTAAAACCTTTTGCAATCGAGATTGAATTAATAAATCCTTTACTTGTTTTTTCCACAAGCCAAAATTAATGTTCCCATCAAATTTCTCTACATCAGCTCTAAGCAGAATTGAAATCTTGTTTTCTGATATCTCACTTCGCACTTCTTGCTTGAAAAATCGCTAAAAAAATTTCTAAGAAAGATTAGAAGGTTCAAATGCTCTCGCTTGAATACAACCTTCTTACACAAAAATTCTTAGACTAACACCATGCTATAGTGCACCGAAGAACCCTGCTCTAATATCACTTATTGGGGATCTGATCGACCTAAATTCGCTACTCCTAGGATTTCACTTGAAAGAAATATCAGAAAAATAGAGAAATAATAATAGGGAAGAAAAATCAATCTCACAACATAAGAATTTAAGTAGAAAACTTCCAAATCAGGAGAAAAAGCACTGTATCTCAAAAAAGAATTTCACTGTATGAAAGTTTTCTACAATTACATAGATTTCTATCTTTTCTATCCAATGATCCTAATACACTCAAGCATTTTCTCACAAGTATTCTCTTACTCACACCTTACACCACCACTATTTGAAATCTCCTCTTTCACAAAGAAACTCTACTCTCTTTGAAAGGAGAAACAAAGAGAAAAAAAATAATTTAATTAGAAGAGAGAACTTGAAATGCTTCTAAGTTTATGAGATACCAAATAAGTGACGAGTCCCCCATATTTATAGAACTTGAAAAGTACTGACAACATCACTTTTTACTATTACTATTATGACTCCTTTTTTCACTATTGATATTACGGCTGTCTTTTTTACTATTGATATTACGGCTATACTTTTTACTATTACTATGATGGCTAGTTGGTGAGCATATATTCACATGTGTTTACGTAGATCTGTTCACACATTTTCACATACATCAACAAGTACGATAATTCACCATATTTCAATTTTTTCTTTATTTTATTTGTAATATTGTGATTGTTGTTTCTTATATATTATAATTTTTTTTGTTCTAAGATCTTTGTTATTTGTAGTCCAGTCATGTGAATCTCATTGAAAGTGGAGGATTCTCTGTAGTTCTATGAATTGTTT
The DNA here is from genome assembly GCA_002914805.1 of Parasponia andersonii. NCBI lineage: Eukaryota > Viridiplantae > Streptophyta > Magnoliopsida > Rosales > Cannabaceae > Trema > Trema andersonii. Next base: position 1,357,926 of record JXTB01000033.1, read on the forward strand.
TAGAATAATTTACTCTTAAGTATTTAAGGGTCAGTTTGGTTTAACTTCTTAACAAATTATTTTTTGAACAATCTATAAGCTAAAAGATGTTTGATAAAAATTTGAAAATCAAAATTTTTAATAATTTTTGATAAAACTATAGCCTAAACCAAAGCTGACCTAAGATAATTTTGGATTTTAGATTATGCAGGAATCTACATTATCTTTTAATGAATAAATCATAATGGTTAAAAAATGCCACATATTTAATTGAATTTATTTTCATACCAATTTTTTTAAAAAATTATTAATATATTTAAATCATAATTGACTAAAATACTTTTCATATTAATTAATTTGTAGTAGCTAACTTGATTCTTTATTGAAATTTTAAATTCAGATAAAAATAAAGTAAAATAAAATAAAATAAAATAAATTTAATTGAGTTTATTTTCATAACAATTGTTTTAAAGTATTAATATCTTTAGTATGTACAAATATACATAAATATAAAAAACAAAATATTAATAAGTTCTTTTTATAAATATACATAATTGTATAATGATGTTTATTTTAATCATTTTATATTTGTCCAATAATTCGTTTATACAATTTACCAAATATTTTAATATAATTTTTTGAAATCACATCATTTTAAAATTACAATTTACCAAACATTTTATTACTTTACGCTACAATAAATTTTTTTTTTAACACAGTTAAAAATATTTTTCTTAAAACCTAAAACTCTACCAGACTTGCGTTAAGAATAAATGAGAGTCTTTCAAGTTTTCCTGCCTTTTATTTTGTTCGAAATCTTTATCGATTATATGATTCTATATTATAATCTCAACGTTGGTCAGTAGTGCTAGTAATTCTAGTTATAATGCTTTACATATGATCACTCTGGGGTTTTGTATGTCAGTGCAATTGTCACGGGTTAGTGAGCTTTATTAAAATATTATTTTATTGCCTCCTATTTCAAACAACCATTCTATTGTTTTAAAAGTTGATTTTGCTCGTCATGTTTTCTAAGCCTACACTTATGTTTAAAACTTGTGAATATTTTTTTATCTTTGGTAGAACATTTCTTGGAAAAATTACCGGTTGCTTTCGTAATTTTCTGTGATGACCAATTAATCATTTAGCGAAGTTATATTAGGCTTTATTTCTATGGTTTGCTGCCTTGACCTTTGTGTGATTGCGGCGGGTTCCAATCTACATCATAATTTAAACTTTTTCTATAAAGCTTCTTCGAAGACTAACAAGACCACAGGAACATATGGTGCTCTTCCATAATAATCCGATGAAAAAAATCAAATACATTATCTCTTTTTTGTGGGGTTTATTATCTCTTTTGTGGAGTTATTATCTCCCTTATAGAGTCTCTTGCTCCATGTGATTATCCCTTGATTCCTATTTTAAATTATTAAATACGTTGAGCTTGCATTTACCTATATTTTAAATATAGCCGATTGTTATTATCTCTAATGTACTCGCTACTTATCCAACATTGTTTAGTGTGGCTTTTCATCTCACTTACTATTGGCTAAGAACAATGTTGAGCAATAAGAAATCTATATATTTAATAAGTGAACTTAAAGTTTATCATGTTTTATTAATACCAATTAAAAATTTTAAAAAGTAAGATAAATATATTAAAATAAAATATTGAATTATTTCTATTTTGATTAAGAACACTTTGATGCGTCGCATGTTTAAAGGTAATTCGTCTTTTGGGGGGATTTTGTTTTGATAGTTAATTCGGTGGGATTTTTCTTTACATATATATATTTGGTATTCTCGTACTGAATAAATTATGTTCAATTACACACTAAATATGTTTACAACAATATTTTATTGTCTCTTTTTTTGTAGAATTTATTGTCTCTTTTTATTAGAAGTTTATTGTTTCTCTATAATAGAGTATATTTCTCTATGTTATTTTTTTTAATACAGATTACTTATAAAAATACCAAAAGAGTGAGATTTGTAGATATCTCATTTCAGTAAAAGTAGGCAAGTGGACGTTTGACACTCTTTTAGCAATTCAATTCAAGTATGATGTTTATGACAACTTTGTAAAGTATGAAGAGTTTGAGTATGAAAATTTTGAACATATAACTTTTGGGGTTAGATGCATTGACAATATTTGTTTTTGTTGGATATATTTTTTTTCCTGGTAGCATAATCTATTAACATTTGGTTTAGTTAAGATAACCTTAGGTTTGGAGAATTAGCGTATCTATTGGAAAAATTTTATCTTTAAATTCAACTTGTTATTGTAAATATAACTTTTTTATAACGATAGATTTATTACCTCAAAAAAATGGATAATATTTTTTTGCCAACGAAACATGACATTGATTTTCATTAATACGTCTTTTACTGGTTTACATGTTTGTGTATTTTCTACTTTTAATGCGTAGATCATTGTCTGATTATTACTAGTATTCCTTAACAATGAATTGAATAGTACAAGGTTTTTGATACATCTCTCTAATAGGATCTCGTGTAGTGGATTAAAATTTAAAATTCAAAATTCTATAAGTAATTTTGGCCTAATTGTGAACCATCTAATGAGTTTTCATCTAACAACCAAACAATTGAAGGCAAGCTATGATAACGAATCATTGTTTTAACTGAATAATTAAATAAAATAGATAGACATTTTTTTTTGTCTCAAGTCGAGGGATTTTTAAAATAAACCTACAACTAAATGAACTTATTCATCTTTCTGTATCTTTCTACATGAAACATGTCTATGATATTCAATTTTTTTTTATCATTTTATTCGTTGTTAATTTTTATAAGGGATATTATCATTTTTATACTTTGTATTTTGACACGTTGTTCAAATTATGCTTTGTATTTTAGTTATTATCAATATTGACTTTTAGATTTAAAATTTATTAAATATATATACTGACACTAATTTCGAGTAGTTAATTTATTAAGATTCCGTTTAAAAAATTAAAAATAAACTATATAAAAATTAATTCGAGAATAAGTTTATTAAATCATCTTGCTAAATTAACTACTTTAAATTAGTGTCAGGGTATAAATTTGTAACATATTTTAATTTTAAGGATCAATATTGACAATAACTAAAACAGAGTTTTTATGAAAAATTATAATCTGAAATTTTTTTTATTTTTCATACTTTCACCCATCTTGGATTTTATCACTTTTTTGTAAATTATAACCAACACTCATATAATTCATATATATTATAAAATTTTAGTATACATCCCATCACATATGATTATTACTTTCTAAAATATAAAGACCCAATTTTGTGCTAAAAATAAATAATGTAATACAAAAAACCAATATAAAGCCTAGTTATAAGAGTTCATTATTCAGACTCAAATAACCAATCTTAAGCAACTAATCCAATCTATATATTTACGGATTAGATTAGATAGGTTAAAGGATTATGCGAATTAGATTGGATGAGATTTTTGAAATTAACACTTAGTACAAATTGGATGGGAATATGCTAAAAAAAATTGTGGAACGAGTTGGCTAAACACCCTTACCTAACACAACCACTTAAAAAAACAAAAACAAAAAAAAAAAAAGAAAAAAAAAAAGAGAAAAGCTTCTTTTGTCCTAGCTACCCTTCTTCCTAACCTTGCCTCTACCACACGCCACTTCAGCTTAAGTTCTATATTATAGTCACTTACTAGTCTCGACCTTCTCACCATTACCTGGCTAAACTTAATCACTTTTGACAGTTACTACATTCATCCACTTGCTCTCTACTATAAATGAATCTATTGTTTTTATATTTCAAATTTGTTTCTTATCTGCCCATGCACCTCTCAGTTTAGATTTGGAAGTGTTGGGTAAGTTTTATACTCCTTGAAATTTTGTATTATGTTTTTATTGGTTCGAAAATTAATAAATATATTTTGATCTATCTTGAATAATGATAAAAATATCAGCATTAATGGAAATATCTATATCCTAATTTTATGCAAATTTTAGGAAAAATATTGATATCAACGAAAATTTATGTGAAAATCACGAATAATTGTATAAAAGTATGGAATTTCTTAATGAAATTGTAAGAAATGTTATGTGATTTAATTATTATTAGCTTTCCTATAAAAAATAGCATAATATATAAATATATATACATATATATCATATAGATAAATGTAATGTGTCACTTTTTAACTATTATCGTACCAAATGGATCATAACTCGTGAGAACAATTGTCATTAATTCCCAACAAGATAATATATTTGTTTCTTCTATCCCTTTTTTTTAAGTGTATTTGTTGTATATGGGGTAAATTTAAATTAATATAATGAAAAAATTGTCCAAAATATTTTTTTTTTTGGGATAAAAAACATGAAACTAATGGAGATGCCCACATTTTCAAGAAATATCCACGATATTACTATAATTGAGTTGCTTCCATATTATTTTCATATGGACCTTACCTAGTGATCTAATTGAGTTGGGTCAAGAATATTCATCTAAGTATGGATTAACAATGTGGATACCTGATTAGATGACACAGTTAAGTTTGATAGATACCATAATTAAGTTGTATATAAAGCAAACTATTAGGGCTAGAGTCCCAACGCCAAAATCAGTACTCTCTTTGCAACCATCACAGTGAGAGAAATCTATTGAGTGCATCTTGAGAGTTTTATCTGTAAAAGATCTCTAACCCTCTAGCTCTTAGACTAATTACGTTTCTGTGGTTATGATCAAGTCCTTAACTTTATTTTGCTATGGACAAAAGTATTCTCAATAATCTAATTCATGACAATTTGATATAAAAGAATCTACGGTTGACTTAGGTTATATTCAATCTATCATTATGTTCTACAAGTGGTATCAGAGCAGGAATTAATGTTAAATTGTTAGGTTGAATCATACTTGTCTTTAGTTTTTAAACATCTTAACCTATTTGGTTTTCTAGGTCTAGATATAACATGTATAATTTGATATAACATGTATAATTTGTGAATTTACATGATTTTATTGAGATATAATATGCTTGATAGTTAATGTTTAGATTTTAGGTCCTAAAGTAGGAAAAAAATCGCTGAAAATTGCATCAAAGTCGAGTTATCCGATATTTAAATTAGGTAATTGCAATTATAGTGAAAGGATTCGGCATTGCAACATATGGCTTCTTACTTTGGCTTATGATTATGAAAGTAAACTAACATTAGTTTACTTTAGGTATCTTACCAGGTTATCAGGCTTATGTTCAAAACTAGGTAGCTAAAGGTTTCCACTAGGTTACCATTCTTATTTTTCCAATCTTAGTAATGAATTTCAGTTAGTTTTCATTTATATTAGAACCCATGGTATCGCCATTACTCTTCTGCTGCTGAAGAGTCCTATGTTTTCTTCAAGGTTTTAGCTCTAACATTGATTATAAGGTGATTTATGATTTTGAGTTCTGATCGATCAGTAATTTTAATTGTTCAGTTGTTTTATAAATGCAACCAAACTATATTTTTATTTCTTTTATTTTTATTTTCTTCTTAAATTTATTTTAATGAGTTTTTATATTATAGGTGGCTTAAGGTGGGTTTTAGCACATGATCCTAATTATTTCTAAATCGAACTCTTTATACAAACTTATTAAGTTTTGGGCTTTTACTACTAGTAAATTTTTATTTTGTTTCATTTTATTTTATTTTACTTTAGAGAAAATGTTTTAATTTTATTTTTTGTAATCTTCTTTTACATTTTTTTTCAAAGTAAAATCATGTATAAAAAAATCTTACATTTCTATTTAAATACTTTTTTTTTACAAAATGGATAGTATTATTATTGTGTTTATTATGTTATATATCATGCTTATGTCATGTCGACCTAGGTACGATTATTGATTGTTTTGTATGTTTTGTATGCTAGACATAGTTAATAATTATGTCGTATCTGTACAGCCCGTTTTGACACCAATATTATTTTCCAATAGGGTATTTCTAGTAGGTTGGAATTATAAAATAAATAAAAAAAACTGATGAGAAAAAAAGGATTAAATTAAAAATCTATATCTTATTAGGATTTTATTATTTATAAGTTATTGTTCCAATTATATTTGGTTTCCTATATTCATATTTAGTTTCATTGTTGTTTAGTTTCTTATTTTAGGTTCTTCCTATTTTTGTCAATTTCTTATTCTTGTCTTGCGTCATACATATGTTCAATTGACTATTTATATAAAGGCATTACTATCTTCATTATTTGTTGGACTTAATTAATTAAATTTCATAATTGAACATATTTTCTATCTATTTATTTTCTTTTTCTATCTAAATTCTCTTTTTTTTTTCCCTCTTTTCTCCTCTTATTCTACATTAATTGGCGAGTCTATTTCTTTCCTAATGCCTGCAAGCCCACAGTTTATCTACAATTATTGGTATCAAAGCCTTTTTCTTTCTTTTTATTCTTATATTCCATTTTTTNTCCCTATTTCCTTTTTTGTTCCCCTAAGTATTGAACAATCATCTTTTTTGATGTATTAATTGAGTCTGAATTTGATCGATTTAATGCTTTTCTTTCTTTTTATTCTTATATTCCATTTTTTCTATATTTTGTTTTGAATTTGTATTTATATACATAAATATATATATATATATATATAAAATTGTAGTTCAAGAAACCCTAAAACTAGGCATATTCAAAATCCATATGATCTGGTCCAATCTAATTCACAAAGTATAGATATCGTACATATACGGATTAGATTGGATTGAGTTTCCAAAATCCTCATTTATATGAATCGGGTATATTTTTTACCTTGAAAGTAACTGATCTAATTTAATTCATACTCAAATTATATATATATATATATATATATGTGTGTGTGTTAGGATTATACCAAAAAAAGTATTTATTATTTATGGATATTTATTAAATATTTCAGATATTTAATAAAGCAATATTTCATAGATAATATTTGTGATGATATTTTGATTATTAGTACAATAGTAAAGGTTAAAATGTTCTATGATTTATTCATTAGAGAAATATTTCAATAAAGCTGATTATTAAAATTAAGACATCTTTTTTCTAATTTAATCAAATAAAATTGTTCACAACTGATAAAAAGAAATTGGACACTTCTCTTGGATCGTGTTGCAAGGCTTTGTATATTTATAGTATGTCTTAATCTATATTAGTATAACTATGTGCAAAAGTCTTGGTGTGTAAATATTGAACTAGGATCATATATAATATATTCTTGTAATAATTGTCGTTAACAAGAACATATTCTCACAAACTTGATAATTAATACAGATCTGTTTTAATCCTAAAATAAGTGATGAACCTGTGTTTTATAACTTGTATTATTTGAGATGTTAAAATGTATAAATCAAGAAATTGACGATCTAGACTTTGATATTTTGGTAATGCATTATTATGGGTAAGTCTAGTTATCCACTAGATATAGTCTTATATCAAGGAATTGAAAGATATAATTAGAGGCAAAACAATAATTTTATCTAACTTCAATTATCGATATTCAGAAAGGGTTACACGTGTAAACATTAATTATCTAATGGATATAATTTTAATTATAAAATATCTTGTGATATTGATTTAATTCAAGAGTGCAGTTTAGACCTTTAGTAAATAAATCCATAACTAGTAGTACAAACTCACTTGTATTAAGAGTTAATTAGAACTGAGTATTTGTCTACTAGAGCTTGAATTAAATAAGTCTATTTGGGTCTCTTACCTATACCAACATCTTGAGCTATATGAGATTAGTCAAATTGGACTCAATAGTTTTTTTGGATAATTACACAAAAGAGAATAAGATTGAATTAGTAGTGAGCCATTAGAGCCCATTACTCTACCCATAGGGCACTGAAATTCGGTCAGCCTACATGCCTTAGGGCTAGCCAAAATTCCTTTAAGGGAGGAGCCTATAAAAAGAGAAAATCTTGGAGCCGTCATTGAAGGCTATTGGAGTTCTTGGATTCATACTTAGAGTTGATCAAGAATGAGATGCCTATACACTTTTATAGTTTCAAGCTTGGTGCTTAGAAATGAAGACTCATTGGTTGAGGAACAATCTTCTTTGTATATATTTAAACCATAATAAAGATTCTAAAAAGTTTTTATGAAAAACTATAATGTGAAAATTTTTTTGTTTTCCATACTTTCACTATCTTTAATTTTGTCACTTTTTCATAAGTTATAACTTACACTTATATAATTCATATATATTGTAAAATTTTGGTATACATCCTATCATATATGATTCTTACTTTCTGAAATACAAAGACCCAATTTTATGCTAAAAATAAATAATGCAGTACAGAAAACCAATATAAAGCCTAGTTATAAGAGTTTATTAATCAAACTCCAATAACTAATTTTAAACAACTAATCCAATCTATTCATTCACATATCAGATTAGATTAGTTAAAAGATTATGCAGATTAGATTGAATGAGATTTCTGAAATCAGTACTTAGTACAAATTGGATAGGAATATACAAAAAAAAAAAAAAAAGTGTGAAATGGATTGGATAAACACCCTTAACTAAAACAACCACTTAAAAGAATAAAAAACAAAAAAAATAGAAAAGCTTTCTCTGTTCCAGTTACCCTACTTCTTTGCCTTGCCTCTACCATGCGCTGCCTCGCCCCAAGTTCTAGAGTGTCATGACTCACTAGTCTCAGCCTTCCTGCCATTACTTTGCCTGACCTTAATAATTGTCGACAATCACTACATTTATCCTCACGCCATCTACTATGAATAGGTCTATCGTTTCCATGTTTCAAATTTGCTCCTTGTCTGCTTATGAACTTCCTAATTCAGATCTGGAAGTGTTGGGTAACTTTTATACTCCTTGAAATTTTGTTTTGTGATTTTATTAGTTCAAAAATTAATAAATATATTTTGATCCATCCTGATTAATAATAAAAATATCAGTATTAATTGAAATATCGAAAAAAACATCGATATCAATGAAAATTTCTGTGAAAATCACGAATAGTTGCATAAAACTGTAGAATTTCTTAATGAAACCTTAAGAAATGTTATATGATTCAATTATTATTAGCTTTCTCATAAAAATGGCATAATATTAGAAATATATATATATATATCATATAGATTAATATAGTGTGTTACTTTTTAACTATTATCGCACCAACCAGATCATAACTCTTGAGAATAATTGTCATTACTTCCTAATGAGATAATTTTTTAAAGTACATTTGTGGTGTAAAAGATATATTTGAACGAATATAATGATAAAAAATATCCAAAATAATTTTTTTGGGTAAAAAACATGAAACCAATGAAGATGTCCACATTTTTAAGAATATCCACGATATTCTGCATATTTATGAATAAATTTTCAAAAATGATATTTCTCCATATACCCCAAATATTTCTTCCGATATATTATTACTACACGTGCTATCAATATCAGAACCTTTTACTGAATAACTTCTCGGAGAAATATCGCTAATAATATTGATGTTTGCATTCTTGATCCTAACATAAATACGAGTTTTAAAAGACTTTAAAATCTAAGCAATACTAGCATGCATGAACCATATATTGATATACATTATCACTATAAACTATATTATTATCAACAATGTTACTTATTTATTATTCAGAGGTATAAGACATTATAATATATATGTTCCTAACTATGGTAACTTGAACTTAATATCATTTTGCATTGGCTAAGTTTTCTTGCAGACTATTTTGAGTGACATAATTTCAATGATGAAAGAAATATTAGTTTTGCTAGTTAGAAATTATTTGGGTTTGCTAAAGTATTATTGATAAAAGTGTTATATGACATTCATTGGTTAGGCATATGCCTATTACTTTGTGGGTTGAAATGAAGAGAAAATTGGAAGAAAGATTCTTTCTATCTCATTATCAAATACTAAAGCTAGATTAATCGTTACACCTTATGCAAACTACGTTTTATGTTTATTAACTTGGGTCATATTAGACCGCTTATGTTAGCCATATTAATCGTTATCAAATTGGAAATCACTATCACCAACCTACTTTAAATCCCGAGTTAGTTATTCAAATTGCAACAAATTTGGTTAAAATTAAAACCATATGGGCCACCATAACCAAGTTTTTCAGGCGCATATAAAGAATATCAGTGATACGAAGTGTAAGCAATTTTATGAGATCTATATTATAAAAGATATAATTGAGACTGCTGAGGATGATAATTCTAGCATAGCTCAATACATTATTGCCTTTTCATTTTATAATCTAATTCCTTTACCTATTGATCCTAATTCCTAAAGTTTTATCTTGATTGCATTGGATATAGTGCATGTTTATTTGATTTACCTTCTAATCTAGCATTTGGATAGATTTGTTTCCTAACCAAGGATCCTATCTTCTCAATATTTTTTATGCAAAAAGAACTGATTAAGTGTCAAGTTCTTAGATCGTACTTCTTTATCGGTTTCAAGCATTACGATTGAAGACATTTCTATGTTTCTAATTGTTGTTAATGATTTATCGAAGTTTTAACTCGACTCAAGTTGAGTTCTAGATGTTGGGATTTATGCCCTAGAAAGCAGATTTCTAATTTTACCCTTTTGAGTATAAACAACTTTCTCTTATATGAAATTATGATATTTGCTAGATTAAACTATTTTAGTTGAATAGTTTATTCATCTGAAAAAGATTTCATGACTTTATATGTGTATAAAGAAACAAACATGATTAAATGTTAATTATAGGAAGACTTGTTTCGTTATCTAAGTCTAAATGAAGTAGTTTACAATATGTAAATAAAGATAGAATACTTTATTTACTATAGGTTGTAGTATTTGTCTATCTCAACGGGAATAATGTGTCTCAAATCATTGAAGTATCTAACTTCTGATAGAAATACTAATACAACATAAACAAGTTATATGTATTAAACTGGACCAGGTAATATAAAGAATTAGAGTGCCGCAACTCAATTCTTATATTATCACAAACTAGCTCTTAGCATATAAATCTTAATCCTTGATGTTTGATTGGACTTGCTTTCATGGGTTAGAGGTGAACTCTAGCATATTAGAGGTTATGGCTTATGAATTGATGGGAATACCAAATAGTTAAGGAAACTATACATTAATACCACTTTAGGTTCTTTCAAGATTCATGGAATAATTAAATCTAAGATCTTAGTATTCACTTTGTGAATTGGTTGATAATTTTGTCTAAATGGCCATTGAGAATAAAATTATCGACAATATTATTCCTTGATAGAAAGATAGTAACTTAAAGGTAAATAGGTGTTGGAGGAGTATTGCGGTAATTTCACCTATCCAACTACGACATTGTATAGGGATTATATATGTTGTATAGAATACGCTAGATTGATCAGTTTATCAAGGTTAGTTGATTAAATCTCTATAAAAGGCATGACGTTTAATCTAAGAGTGCAGTATTGGGCCTTTAGTAGAGTGTCCCATTTTCTAATAATATTTATATAAATACCATAATAAGAGTTATTATATATTTATTATATTATTGGATCTTAGATTATTTAGATCCATTAGGTCCCTTGTCTAGCTCAATTAAGCTCATTAATTGGTTGGTGGTATTTGTGAAATTAGGTTCATGAAACTGTGTAAAATAATAATTCTACACAGAAGTTGGTATTTTTATAAATAAGTTTCATGAGTTGGACATATTTAAAAAAATACACCCAAAGCCCAAATTGGAGAACAAGTCCAATCCTAATTGGACTAGGGTTAGCAGTTTTGGATCCTATATATATAAGATATATGAGAGAAAAAACTACACAGTAACTCTAAGAGAGTCACATGCATAGACACAGGGAGAGAGAGATTTCTACCAACCTAGGCTAAGTGAGAAGAGAAAAAGTTTTCTACTATCTCACAGTCCCATCTTATGTCCCAGTATTCCATAGGATCAAGAAGGCATTCTTGATCGTTCTCTAATGAAGGTTTCATCTTGGTGCCCACTCGCTTCATCAACCAAGAGCAAGAGTATAAACAAGAAGATCTAGGGTTGGAGGTTTGATCACCATCAATAAGGAGATTAAGGAGGAATACGCTACAAGAGGTAAACCCTAATCTCATCTCTAGGGTTTTGTATCTAGATTTGATTTATATTGTACATGATCCTGTATATGATGATGCGTGTTATATGGTTATGAAAACTGTTTTCATATAAAATTTAAAACCTAAGTCTGCTAATTTTTCCGCTGCATTCATGATATGATATGATCATGTATTTTCCATATCTGCATGCATGCATGATTTTCCTAAGTATTAGGTCAGTTTACCAATAATTGTTATCAAGAGCTCAAGTTCATATGTATAGCATAATATTGATCTAGAATTGAATATCTAGGTTATGTGATTGAGTTTGAGCAATTTTTGTTTATGATAGTTAAATGATTCATGGTGATGAATGATATTTAATTACGTATACTATTGATTTTTGCATGGTGAGAAAAATTTTGGATTGTGATTCTAGCGAAATTGGGTTTGGGTGTTCTTGAATTTTATATTTGATAGATTTATGAACATGTTTCAAAAGTTTGAAAATCTGAATTTTTTCTAGAATTTTTTTTGATGTTGTTTTAAATTTTTTATCATTTAAAAAAAAAAAAATTTCTTGCCAGCACTAGCCCCGCTCGTGCGGCTCACTTGCGCTGTCAGCCTAGGCGCGGGTGCTAGGCGCGGGTGCGGCCAAGCAGGCCGCATGCGCGCGGGCTGCCTTGCGCGGCCTGCATGCATGGCTTGCTTACGCGGCACGCTCGTGCACCATGCGCACCAACGCACAGCATGCCTGCGCACCATCTGCGCACGGCCTGTGCGTGTCCCGTGCGCAGCTCACGTTATGCCAGCATCTCGCCCATGCGCGGCCAGCAGGGCATAGGTGTGACCAATGCGTGGCCAGCAGCTCATGCGCGTGGCTAGCGCATGGCCCGTGCAGTGCCCGGGTGTAGGGCTACAGCATCCAGTGCACCATGCACGCGGCCAGCTTGCCTAGCGTGCACAGCTTTGCCGTGCGCGGTAGCTGGGTAGCCCACCTCGATACCACCCATTGCTCCATTTTTTGTCGCCCCTTCAGGCGGTGACGGCCTGTAGGTCGACGGTGGTGGTGTTTCAGCCACTACCAATTTTTTTTCTAAATTAATTAATTAGTTAATTAATTAGATAATTATTTAATTTGAATTCAAATTTTAAAATAGGAAACTATTCAAATTAGATTAGGATAGTTATCTATTTTTTATTTATCCTATTTTAAATTTGATTTACTTTAGGATAATGTTAAATTTGAATTAATTAGATAAATAGGATATTATCTAAAAGTTAATTTGAATGAGATCTACTAATTTTTGAAATTGGATAAGATTTCCTATATTATCTCTATTATTTGAATTTTGAATTTAAATAGATAATGATTATTCAAATTAATTAGATATTTAAAGGGATTAGATATAATTAGATATTATTCTGATAAATCTAAAAATTAATTTGAATTTAAATAAAAGATCTACTAATTTTTGAAATTGGATATGATTTCCTATATTATCTCTATTATTTTAATTTTGAATTTAAATAGATAA
>JXTB01000033.1:1381495-1401089 GCA_002914805.1 Parasponia andersonii
GTAATTTGATTTCTATAAGAGTAATTTGATTTCCTAAATATGGTAACTTGGAATGTGCGTTTGTTGACGTCGTGTATATGTCTACTATGGGATTTGTTTGGGAGAAGTTTATGATCAGAATTAAGTTTTTCTGCAAACGAAATATATTATAGTCAGTACAATTATTTGATCTGCCTTATGGCTTAAATCCTATATTCAAGTGATTGTCAAATCAACTGAATAAATATATGTAAGCTACTAATTTATATACGAACAATTTTAAAACAATCCAATTTGATTTGGTAAATTTTAGAAAGTTGAACCAAAGAATCACGCATTGTATGAACCACAAGTCGTCTTTTATGACACGGAAATTCGTTTTGTCTGGATGCTTTTTCTGTAATAGACGACATTTTATTTAACTAGTTTTGAGGACGTGCCTCCCGTTTGTTTTTTATTTTTATTTTTTGGCGAAATATATTATAGTGTTAGTTATAATTGATGTTTTAAATATAGATTGATATTCTAAGGAAAAAAAGAAAAGAAAATGTTTTCCTGTATAAAACTTTTATATAAAGGATTAATTGTAAAAAAAAAAAAAAATTATCGATAAACTACTTCCACAAGATAATCAATTCTTATGATTAATTAAGAAAAAAGATTTTTGTTTGCCTTTAAATTGTTCTGTTTATTTTATTTTATTTTTTAAGGTATTCTATGATTTATTTTTCTTAAAATAATAAATATAACTAACTAAGCTATTGTGACGATGAACATAAAAATTGAAAGAGAAAAAAAAAAAGAGCTTTTATAATTATGAAAATAAAAGCATAGTAATTGAAGTTCAAATTTGAAAAGGCAAGTTTTCTAAAAAAACTGAAAAATGAAAAGGCAAGTGAAGATAGAAAGAAAAAATAAACCAAAAAAAAAATTGTCTGTGAATAGCAAAACGTAAGTTGGACCCTGGGTCGGTATATACATGTGGAGTAAAACGAATTTTCAATATACCAAATCAACTTAAACTAATTAATAAATTACATATTTGTATTAGAATTTAAAGAGGGATAAATGGCAACAAAAAGGTTGAAGTGATGCTTCCTTATTGACACTTATTATATATAGATAGATAAGATATTTTTATGTGAAACGACACGTTGGCTCATTTCCTTTTCTGTCAAAATATCTATATTAAAAGGACTCTTTTTAATTTTTTTTTTCCCATTCATGACATCAAGATGGACACTTAATTTAATATTTTTGTGTGTTACCAATTCTTTTAACAACATATCGTTTTTGGATGGTTGTACTAATTTTCTTTTCAAGATTTGATAGTTTTTAGTGATATTCTGTTGAAATTACGGATAAAATTAAATCGTAGAAGATATTATTCTATGATGAAAATGTATATATATATATATATATATGATTGCTAATTCAATATATATATTTTTTTAATCTATGCATAAGTATTTATTTTAATCATTGAGTCTTATGATAATTTAACAGTTATAATAAGGTACATAAAAATATGTGCATCATTAATGTTATTTTTCTTTCTTATTTTTTATTAAAAAAAATATACATGATAATTTTTCATTAGCCAAATTGATATCTATGCACATGTAAAAAAAATTCCTACTAGATTGATGCCGTATATATATATATATATATATATATATATATATATATAATTTGACGAAGTAAGTTAATTCAAGTGATAAGAGCACCTACTACCTGTAATAATAATAGTAAGGATGAACTAATAGTAAGTGTTTTATTTTAATTTGTAACAAGTGGAAGTCATTGATTCAATTTGAACGAATCTATTAGAATTTTGACCATGGTTTCCAATGTCATTTTCCGAATTCATTTGATTATAAGCGTTTTTAATATGATTATTTGGAGAAAATATACATATGTTGTTATTTTAATTTATCATTTTCTTTTTAGTTAGTACCAAAAAGAGATTTGCTTAAATTCTTTTGGATTTATAACATAAATAAAATAATTAATAAAATCGAAAAATTAAAGAGATATAAGCACAAATTTACATTATTATTATTATATCGACCCAACCCAAGATCAGATCTAATAGAGACAAAAGACGTCAAGGAAAACGTCAAGACATGCTTCATCCATTCAATCATATCAACATTTTCAAATTGGGTTATGGGGTCAACAAGAAAAAAGATGAAGAACAGTTATCAGTTGCCGTAAGTACAACAATTCACCATCTTTCTATTTTTTCTTTATTTTACTTGTAATATTGTGATTGTAGTTTCTTGTTTATAATAATTTCTTTTGTTCCATAATCTTTGTTTTTCGTAGTCCAATGATGTGAAGGATTCTCTATAGTTCTATGAATTGTTTTAGGATAATCTACTCTTGAACGTTTAAGAATAAATGTGAGTATTTGAAGTTTTCTTGCCTTTCACTATTTTGTTCTAAATCTTTACCGGTTATATGATCCAATATTATAATCTCTGCATTGGTGAGTAGTGCTAGTAATTCTAGTTTTATTTATAATGCCTTATATATGACATGATCACTCTAGGGTTTTGTATGTCAGTACAATTGTCTGGTTAGTGAGCTTTATTAAAATATTATTTTATTATCTCCAATTTCAGACAACCATTCCATTGTTTTAAAGTTGATTTTGCTCACTATCTTTTCTAAGTCTGCACTTATGTTTTAAACTTGTGAATATTTTTTGATCTTTGGTAGAACATTTCTTGGAAGAATTACTGGTTGCTTTTGTAATTTGCTATATTGACAAAATCATTTAGTGAAGTTGTATTAGGCTCTATATTTATGGTTTGCTGCCTAGACCTTATTGTGATTGCAGGATCCAATCTATATCATAACTTAAACCTTTTCCATAAAGCAACATATGGTGCTCTTCCATAATAATTCAATGAAAATATCAAATACATTGTCTCCTTTTGTGGTTTATTTTCTCTATTTTGTAGAATTTATTATCCGTTGATTATCCCTTAATTCTTATTTTCAAATTATTAACGAGTAATTTGAATATTTGCTTGTACACTCAAGAAGATTGCCTTCATCTATATTTTAAATATAACCGATTGTTATTATCTCCAATATGCTCGCTACTTATCCAATATTGTTCTGTGTGGCTTTTCATCTCACAATTCTAATTTGATTGAACAATGCTCCACTATAATATATCTACATTCTTAACAAGTAAACTCAAAGTTTACAATGATTTTTAAAATATATTAAAAAGTTTACCGATTCAAAATTTTAAAAAGTAAGATAAATATATTAAAATAAAAGATCAAATTGTTTCCATTTTGATTCAGGGGACTCTAATTCAGTGCACGTTTAAAGGTATTTTGTTTTCTGGGGGATTTTGTTTTGATAGTTAGTTCGATTGGAATTTTTCTTTACATGTATATTTGGTATTCTCATATTGAATAAATTATATTCAATTAAACACCAAATATGTCTGCAATAACATTTTATTTTCTCTCAAATATATTGTCCCCTTTGTGTAGTATATTCTCCTCTTGTGTTGGTAGTTTATTGTCTCCCCCAATAGAGTATATATCTCTATGTTATTTTTCTCAATATAGATGGTTTATGAAAAAACTGAGAAAGGGAAATTAGTAGATCTTTCCCTTGAGTAAAAGAAAAATAGACAAATGAATATTTAGCACTCCTTCAAACAATTCAACTATGATGTTTATGACAATCTTGTGAAGCATGAAAGATTTAAGTATGACGGTTTTCAATTTGCAGAGTTTATAAAGTATAAACAATTTGTATTTACGTTTTTCTATGAGTCATAAATATTGACCATAAATATCTAATTTTTAGAGTCATATTGACAGTGTTTGTTATTATTGGATACATTTTTTTTTCTAGTATTATAGTCAACTAGTTACACTTGGTTTAGCTATGATAGATTAATGAACGGAGAATTAGTTTATCTATTGGAAGAATTTTATCTTCTAATTTAATCTCTTATTGTAAAGATAATATTTTTATATTGACAAATTTATTACCTAAAAAATGATTTTTTAAAAAAAATTTTTGGCCAATGGAACATGACATTTTTTTTCATCAATATGTCTTTTACTGTTTTACATTTACATGTGTGTGTATTTTCTACCTCCAGTGCTTATACTATTGTCTGATTATTACTATTATTCCTTAACAATTAATGCAAAAGAAAAAGGTTTCTGATACATCTCTCTAATAAGATCTTGTTTAGTAGATCAAAATTCAAAACTCTGCAAGTAAATTTTGCCTAAATGTGGACTATGTAATGAGTTTCTCATCTAACGATCAAACAACTAGGGACAAGCTACAATAACGAATCATTGGTTTAATTGAATAATTAAATAAAATAGATGAACATTTCCTTTCGTCTCAAGTCGATTCATCTTCTTAATTGAAAGTAAACAAACCTGTAACTAAATGAGCTTATTCATCTTTTTATATCTTTCTACATGAAATATGTCTATGATAACCCACTTCCACTTTTCTTTATCATTTTATCATTATTAATTTTATAATTCTTATTGTTAGTCTATTCTAAATATCTATTCAAAATTTTTAAATCTTTCTTTTAGTTTATTAGAATTTTAGAGAAATTAAAGAAATAGTGTCTTTATGAAAGTATATTTCGAAAATATGTTTGCTTGATTAGTAATCATACTCATATTTCCGACCTTATGGTTTAAGCTTCAAATCTCATTAACCATTATTAGAAGAACCAAAAAAAAAAAAAATAGGGGACAAATTAGAGAAGTGAAGAGGTCGCTTACAAGGGACATAAGGTATGAATGAAATCATATTCAATAAACAAACGGAGAATTCTATTATAGGAGGGATAAATCCCTAGTAAGAGCACTTTTTAAACCATCCAATGAAAATAAGCGGTGATAGTAAATAGAGTGGATAATGCTTCTATACGCTACAATATATAGAAACAAGACTCTATCCTCTTCAAGTACCCTTTTCTCCTGGCTCCTCTGTTCTTTGCTGACTCCAAATCCAAAATGATATTCAACTTCCTTGATCTGGAAACTAAAACCATTTCCGAGTTCCAAATGAAAAAAAAATGATCCGTGATAAAAATTAGAAAACTTATTTTCTTAACCCAAATACACGCTCACAGGTTCTATCCAATAACAGAACATAACAAATATCTTAAGTTATAGATAATAACGATATCCGAGTAAAATCAAAATTTTCAAATCTACTTCCTTAACCCAAATCCACACCCACTATATTTTCTTGGAGACCCCAAAAAGAAATATATATATATATATATATATATATCAGCTTGCATAAAGAAAATGAACCCGAACTCAAAAAGATACGAGGTACAAAATTTTCTATCTACGAATTCATGGCGTTGCAATCAAGGGAAAAAAATTCCAAAAAAGAAAGAATAATGGGACTTCAGATATGTCGATGCTTTTTGGAGTAAACGCCAATAAAGTTTTGATTCTTGGGTTTTTTTCTTTGTTTCTTTCTTTGGTGCTTTGTTTTATAATGAAATTCTTGTTTGGTCTCATATAATGCGCAATCAAAAGTATATTTGTTTTCCTCTCTCACAGTGCCAAACCGATCCACTCTTATGTATGGGATGAAATTCCCATTAAATCAAGTGTGACCAATACCTGCATATTCAGGTGCAAAGGTAACCAAATGTCCCAGTGAGCTTAGTTGCAAATGACCTTTAACCATTAGAAACTTTTTCCAGGAAGTCATCCCAAAGAATATTAGAACATTTGAAATCACGTTGTATGAAGGTTTGATGGGCTAAACCATGTAGATACTCCATTCCTCTAGAAACATCCAGTACACAATTACTCTACTGATATGATTGTAATTTATACCGGCAGCAAGTCCAGATACACCCTTTATTTCATTCTTTTTTTCCTTTTATTTTCTCAAAAAACAAATTAAAAAAACATGCGTGGGAGCCTTAAATTAGAAGAAGACTGTGAAGAATAAAAAGAAGGAGAGAAAGGGAAAATAGTTCTGAGAAAATTTTGGGATCGTGCAGAGAAGAAAAAGTAGTAGGTTTTTTTTTTCAATTTTCTAACATGATATATATTACCGGGAATATTTCACTTTGTACTGAAGTGTATTTGTAATCTTTTGGACCACTATTTTTATAACAGTTGGATTAAATCCAATGGCTCAAAAACGACACCTAGAAGTAGGAGCGATTTTACCCTCTTTATAATAGAATTTTCCTAAACAATAATACTGAAATTTTTTTAAAAAAACGACAGCATCTGTTTCAAATAAGAAATGAAAACTATTTCTTTTGAAATGATTATAAACGACACGAACTTTACACTTTAAAATGCTTTAAAAAAAAAAAAAAAAAAAAAAAAGGTGAAAACGACTCTCCAAAAAACGACAATATACTTGTGTAACGACAAATGCAGGGAAAGCGACAACATAAAGAATGATAATGTTTCCAACGAACGAGGAAGCTCTAGAAAACGACAACGTAGGTTAGTAGGAAACGATTATAAACTTTACAAATGACAAAAACAGATTTGGAAAACAGCCTCCAGGACCAGGAACAAATAAACAATAGCTATTCAAACATGATAATGTTGCCTGAAAACAATGAAACTTTAGAAGGCCACTGAAATGTTGATTTTACCAACGTGACCAGCTTATTAAAATAAAAATAATACTATATAGTCTAACTCTTGTACTAAATTTTTTGTACCAACACATATGCTATATAAATTATCACTATTTAATTAGTATATTAAAACTTATCATAAATATATTAAACATTATCACAAATTGAGTGATAACAAATCACATATCACATGTGTGTTGATATTAAAAATTTAGTACAAAAATTAGTACTTCAAGTATTATCCTTAAAATAATGTCAGTTTTATTTGCAAATACCAAATAGTAAATAGAGCGAATAAATGGTACAAAGACTTTTAATGTGATTTGGCCAAAGTTTACAATATTAGCTTTGTTTGGCCAACTTTAATTTGGTTAAGCAAATAAAGCAGTTGATAAAATGTTTATAATTTCGTTGTCTCGGAGAATTAGAAAAGGATTGATCTTTGTGGATTAATATGAAGATGAAGTTCATAACCCTCAACATGTTTTAATCTACAAGAAAATTTAGAAGATAAATGAAATACATTGCAAATGACTACAACTGCAACTAAATGACCAAAACAAGTCCAAATAAGACAAGTATCCTGATAATGACTTCAAAAACCGCTAAAATAATAGAAAAAACTACTAATTCTATCCCAAACGACAATGCTTCCGATAAAGAACAAAACTTCAGAAAATAATAACCCGAGAAAACCACGAAAGTCTTGGAAGCGATAATGTGTCCTTGAAACGACAATGGTTTCGTAAAAACTATAAAACCTGAGTTAACCGCAAGAGCAATTGATTAATAATAACATTGAAAGATTACAAATTCCAGACAATAACAACGTGTATTCGGAACGACAACGTTTCATATAAACAACAGAAGTGCAGAAAATATTTTTTTACAAGCAAAGAAACGACAAGTCTTTGACAGACGACAAGAAATTAGAAAAATACACTAGATTGAATATTCTTTGTAAAACAACAATACTTGTAGAAAAGAACAACTCGAAAGAGATCCAAATTTAAAAAAACAATCGTCCACTACAAACGAAAATGTCTCTTAAAAACGACTTTAGGACCTTTTTTTTTTGAAGGAAAAATACTAATTCCACTATTAAGGCTATGTTTGGTAGAAAAGAAAGAAAGTAAAAGGGAAGGAAAAATTAAGAGGGAAAGAAAATATGTAGAATAGAAAGATAAATATTTTTCTTCCATTATTATTTGGTATGTAAGAAAGAAAGAAAACTAATATATTTAAAAATGATTATTTTGTCCTTTTTATTTAAATTTTAAAATTAAATGTGTATAAGATTAATTTAATAAATTTATTTTAAAATATTAGTAAAAAAATTCTCTTTTTTTTTTTTTTTTTCATTTTTTGGAAGAAAAAATTCGAGTAGATCCCACTATTTTTTCTCTTATCTTTTTCTCTTTCCTTCCTTTTTCCTTTCTACCAAATAACTCAAATTTTTATTTCCCTCTATTTTTCCATCAAAATTTTTCTTCTCTCTCCCTTTTCCTTCCTACCAAACATAGCCTAAAAGTTTATGACACACTGAACATTTAATTGTGGGTTACGAAGTAACTGCAAATTGTTGCTAATTAAGAATATAGACTTCATAATTTTGTTTCTTCTTATTATCTTTTTTGTTAGCTAAAATGATTTGCTATTTTGGAATTTAGGAGATTGATTCCCATGTTAATAAAAATGCTTTCTTATTATGGAATGTACAAGGTTGATAATATAAGAAAATCTCTCGTTTAAAAAAATAGAAAAAGAAAATCTCTTTCTTTAGAGAGAGAGAGAGAGAGAGAGAGAGAGAGAGAGTTTTTCTAACAGGATTTTGCTCGTAAAGAACATTTTTTAGAGTAAACTGGAAAGGTGAGGGTCGAACAATTTGGACAGAAAGTTATTGAACAAATACATACATAAACAAGTATATAACTAGTTCAAAATATAAACATGGTTATAGGGAATTAAAAGGCTTTGTAGGTTGTAGCAAACAAGAAAATCAGAACTTCAGAAAATAAGTTTTCTAATTAAACAAACAAAATATGAGTATTAATGAAAAACAAGATCTCCCGGCACTGTATCTTCACCTCAAAAAAAACAAAGCAAAGGGGGGAAATTTCTGCCCCCTTCAACTTCTTTCCCATCAGAAATTACAGCAAAGTCTCCATTCTTAACCCTAGTCTAAGTCTATGTCCTCAAATCTTTATGCTGCTTTCTCAGCATATTTTCATCGAATAGAAGTAAATAAGTTTTCTAGAGTTCATCATGTGACTCATCATCGTCCGCTGATCCTCCACCAGGAGCACCACCGGATCTCTGGTAAACTGCAGTGATAATAGGGTTACAAACGGCTTCAACCTCCTTGAGCTTCTCTTCGTAGTCCTCTTTCTCAGCGGACTGGTTGTCGTCAAGCCAATCGAGAGCCTCCTTTGTGGCAGCCTCAATTTTCTCCTTCTCATCAGACTCGAGCTTGTCGGCGAGCTTGTCTTTGTCGTTGATCTGGTTTTTCATGTTGTAGACGTAAGTTTCGAGGCTGTTACGAGCGTCAATCTTCTCCTTCACCTTCTTATCTTCCTCGGCAAACTCTTCTGCCTCTTTAACCATGCGTTCGATCTCTTCCTGGCTCAAACGACCCTTGTCGTTTGTGATGGTGATCTTCTCCGATTTACCAGTGCCCTTGTCTTCTGCCTTGACGTTTAAGATACCATTTGCATCAACTTCAAAGGTAACTTCAATTTGCGGAGTTCCCCTGTTCAATTGAAATTTGAAAACTGTTAGATTTCAAATCCCCCGAAGAAGCTGAGGCTATATTAATAAGTAGTTAATTGACAACAGAAAACTAACCTTGGAGCTGGAGGAATGCCAGTAAGATCAAATTTACCAAGGTTCCTACAATCCTTTGTGAGACTCCTTTCACCTTCAAAGACCTGAATATTGAAAAAGAAATCAAGTCCTATTCTATTCGAAGATCCAGATCCCTATATTTTGTCTAGAACTTTTTAACCGAAGCAAAAGCAAGTTAAACTAAAAGGTGAGAAGAGAAGATGAATCACATACCTGAATGGAGACTGTAGTCTGTTGATCCTGGTAAGTAGTGAAAACCTGAGATTTCTTGGTTGGGATCACGGTGTTTCTTGGAATCAACTTGGTCATCACCCCACCAACAGTTTCAATACCAAGAGTCAACGGAGCAACATCCAGAAGAAGGATATCTGCATAAAGAATGACCACGTGGCAGTCAGTGTTTGAAAACTTGTCTATCCAAAAATCCCAGTAAAACAGTATTCATAATGGTTTGGCTAAGAATAATAGAAATTAAGGACGACACCTTTGGTTTCTTCACCACCCTCTCCACTCAAAATGCTTCCTTGTACAGCAGCACCATAGGCAACTGCCTCATCAGGGTTCACACCCTTGTTTGGCTCCTTGCCATCAAAGTAGTCCTTAAGAAGTTGTTGGACCTTTGGAATCCTGGTACTTCCACCAACAAGAACAATCTCATGAATCTGGCTCTTCTCCAATCCAGCATCTTCCATGGCCTTCTTCACAGGTCCCATGGTCTTTCTGAACAAATCATTGTTCAACTCTTCAAATCTAGCTCGGGTTAGTGGTTCAGAAAAGTCAACACCATCGAAAAGTGACTCGATCTCCACACGGACTTGGTGCTGGCTGCTGAGAGCTCTCTTCGCTCGTTCAGCTTCCCTCCTCAACTTTCCAAGAGCTCTGTTGTCCTTGCTGATATCCTTTCCATGCTTTTTCTTGATCAACTTGATGAAGTACTCCATAATTCTCTGATCAAAATCCTCACCTGCAGGCATGGGGGAAAACAGAAGCACATTCAACAAACACTCAAATATAATTAATCAAGGCAATTAAAATAGCTCTGCCAATGCAAAAGCTTATTCTAAGTTATACCCTGCAACCCTTAAAATGGTGTTGTTTTTTCCATACCATTAAGTGCCAAAGAATTTTTCTTAACCCCAAAAATGGAAAGTTTTCTTATAAACACAGACCATACATGCAATAATGAATTTACCCTAACAAAGACGGGAAAAAAATGAAGTTTGTTCTTCAGTTGATTTGATTAGCATTGAATGTGTAAAATTCAAGTACAAGTACAATAAAATAGAATAATTCTCACCTCCCAAATGAGTGTCTCCATTCGTGGCAAGAACCTCAAACACGCCACCATCAATTGTCAAAATACTAACATCGAAAGTTCCACCACCAAGATCAAAGACAAGAATGTTCTTCTCTCCACCTTTCTTGTCCAAGCCGTATGCGATTGCAGCAGCAGTTGGTTCATTAATAATCCTGGCAACATTTAGGCCAGCAATAATGNCTGTGCATAGGACAAGAAAATAACTTAGTCCTGGAAACTAACAACATGATTGACATTTAATTGGGAATTACTCATAAGATTCAATATTTAACTCACCAGGAACTGTGACAACAGCATCCTTAATCTTCTTCCCGAGGAAAGCCTCAGCTGTTTCCTTCATCTTAGTCAGAACCATAGCACTGATCTCCTCAGGGCTGAAAACCTTAACCTCACCATCCTTAATCTTGACTTGAATATAAGGCTTCCCATCCTTGTTCACAATCTTGTAAGGGAAAAGCTTCATGTCCTTCTGGACCTCTTTGTCATCGAACCTGGAAAAGTTCAATCTTAATTTAGTACAACACCGCACTAACTTGAACAACATAAAGTAACCACAAATAAGAAGATGAATTACTTTCTCCCTATAAGCCTCTTGACATCAAAGATGGTCCTTTCGGGATTGACAGCCGCCTGGTTCTTTGCTGCCTCACCAATCAGTCTCTCAGTCTCAGTGAAAGCAACCCATGATGGTGTTATACGGTTTCCTTGGTCGTTGGCTATGATTTCTACATGACCGTTCTTATACACACCAACACAGGAATAAGTTGTACCAAGATCTATCCCAATAACAGTTCCCAACTTGGAAGCTTCTTCTTTGGCAATTGAAATTGCAAAAAGGCAACCTGTGATGCAGACTTGAAAAGTTAATACCAATACATTACAAATCCTTCAAAAAATATCCCCCTTTTAACATAAAGACATATCATTCCAACAACATACAGTAAAGCACATCTGGGTATAGATACAAAATGGTCGTTGCAATGTCGTTTAGAGCACATTTACGTGTATAATAAAAGTCCCGATACTATCTGTATTAATCACAACCGTTTCATAATATGGGGATATGTAACAACGCCATAATACCAGGATCATCAAATCCAACGGCCAAAAAGTTTGGAGATTTCACAAAACTCCTTTACTTAATTTCTATAGCATCATATAACATCAACTACAGATCTTTACTTCAAAATTTAACAGACCCATACACCAATTAGTTAGTGTAATCATTCTGCTTTCAAATCCTTCTCAGTTTAAACAATTATTCAGTGTAATCTACTACGAAAATCGCAACTCAAGCTAAAAATGTTGATCGCAATAGAAATAATACGTAACCAAACTAGCAAATAAATCTTAAGAAATCACAGTCAAGAAAAACTCATGCGATTATTGAGATCTAAAGCTATAATAGTTACATTAATGCTAAAAAAATCAGGAAAAACAAACTTGATATGAAACTCTAATCTGAAACTCATACGATCAACCCGGTTCATCTAAAACCAAACCTATTAAGCTCTTTTCACCAAACACAAAATCATTAAAATCAAAATCAGATCTATCACATTTCCGTAAAATCAAAGTGCAAAAATTATGAAAAAAAAAAAATCAGATCTGAGTAGTGAAAAAACGCACCGAAGAAAACGATGGCGAGTACGATCAAAGAACCGCGAGCTCTCCACGAGCCAGCCATGGCTGCCGCAATAATAACCTTCTCTGTTACTCTCTCTCTCTCTCTCTAGATTTGGCTTGGGCTGTCTTCAATGGAGACTCTGGTTTTCGCTTTTTGGGGTTTGATTTGCTTAGAATGAAGACGCGCGTGAGTCTCAGTGGCTTATATAGAACAGAGCTGCATTAACGTCTGTTAAAATGCACGTCACCAATACCGGACCGGACCAAGCATTCTGTGCGAACATGTCATCCTCCGTGACGTGGACCAATCAGCTTTCGAGGACATGTTCATCGAGCCAATTAAATCACACCTCTTGTTGGGATGATCTAAGCCGTTCATTTTCTTAATTGTCCACGTGTTGCATTCCGGTTCCTTTACGGTCCTCGCACGGCCATACCCCATTATTCTTCCCTTCCAAAATAAATCCCTTTTGTGTTTCTTTTTTGAGAGAACGCGTCGTTCAGTCAGTCACGGTTTACCAAGTAATTTTCCGAAGAAAACAAAATTATTAGTTTACAAGAACTACAGTTTTTTTTAATTAAAAAAAAGTACTACTGTTTTTTTATTACAAGAAAAATTGAAGTTATTGTTCCTGAGAAAGGGTTAAAAATCACCTGGGTCGCAGCCTTTCTTTGACGTGTTAGTTAAGTCCCTTTTCTTTTTAACTTTTAAATCTCGGAACTTTTAGTTTTTTTTTTATAACAAAAAAAACAAATGAAATTCTCGTAGGGAGTTACCTACTAAAGCCACCTAAAAAGGAAAGGAGGTTCGAATTTTTGATTTCACCATATTTAAATTATTTAAACAGGGTGCGAGAGGTCCCGAGTTCGATTCTCGAAATTTCCCTAATTTATAATTCATTATTAATTGAGACTAGTTTAATTGGTTTAAGGTTTGAAGAATGTACTGGTAAATTTTAGTAAAATATGTATTATTTTTTAAAAAATTTATAGTAAATAATAATAATTAGTTAAATTTTATTTTATTTATAAAAAAAAATTATTTAAACGAGATTTAAAGTAGAATAATTTATTAGTTTCAACTTTTAAAATAGGGTTTAACTGAAACAAAGTTTTTTCATCAATAACTGCTATTAAACAGGGCACATGTTCCATTTAGGAGGGGCATTGGCTGGAAATAAAGGAGAAAATACTGGACAACCATTGTTTTCAAAAATAATCATCCAAAATTCACTGAAACATTGAACAAAGCATAAATTGGAAGAATTTCGTCAAAAAAGAAAAAGCATAAATTAGAAGAAAAGTAGCAGCTGATACTTGTAATGAATGTCAAGAAAAATCATACAGTCATCTATCTATGGATGTATTGAATGAATGGAATTCAAGGATAAGCGTCAAGATCAAGATGATTTTTATTTAGAATATTTAATTAGAATAAAATTTAAAATATTTTTATTTTGGTTCTTAAATTATTCAAAATATTTAATTTCAGTATTTTTTTTTTTCAATAGACTTTGTTAATATTTAATTAAATTGACAAAAAACATATTTTTTTTCTTCTAAACAAAGTTTATGGACTAATACTAAATGAAACTTTTGTATAGAATTATGATTTTGCCCTTAAACTTAATGGAATTAACAGACAAAATACTTAAAGACTAACTATAATGCCTCTTAGCTTAACTATATGACTGTATAGGTCAAACTAGGAAGTATTACACTTTTATGAATCATAATTTTAGTTTTATTTTTAAAAAAATTAAATTGGGCCAATTTAATTTTTCAAACTGTAAAACTAAATGAGCTGCGTGGCGTTACTTTTTGAAAGTGTGTTTACAAAATGTACAACCAAAAGTTATTATCAATTTATCTTGCTATCAATACTAATATTTACATCACATCAAAATATCGAAACATAAAGAAAACATTACCCAAAAATCAAGTTCGTCTACATCTGTATGATCATGGCGACAAGAAAGTATGTCAGTCAACTACCTACTCTATACATCATATATCTCATCACTTATATTATAGGAACTAAATAAGCTAATGCTCAGTAAGTAAAGATCATGCATGCTCGTGTACGTGTTTCATGCATAAACTTCATTGAAATTCTCATTGTACTCTTTCTTTCATAACTTTTCATTTTGATGCACATTTCCTTTGAAAAATGTTTCTTTATAGGGCCTTTGAGGACACTACAAAGTCGCAGTTTTTGGTAGGCCATGCCCACTTATGCGAGAAAGAAATATATGGCCAATGCAAACCATACATATCCAACGCAGGCCGATTAGATAATGCACCTAATAAATCTTATAGTACAATGTTCAGTCCCGGCAGTCGGTAAACCGTGTCTATCTATGCGGGAATAATACTTATGCAAACTATACTTACCCAATGCAGACAGACTAAACACTGTACGTAAAATATATCTCGTAAAATCAATACAATGGTACTACTTTAAATTCAATACTTAGAAAACTTCATTTCTTTGAAAATTATACTTACATGATCATGTCATGCTTATGTTATTTATAAAATTTATAACAACTATATGAATAATATATAATTAATATAATACACATAAACATAGAAGAAAATATCTTGCATATAATATTGTTCTTGTGATGCAGTTAAAATAAATCTTTACTTACCTTGTGTCCGATAAAAAAGATAGTGAAAAGGGTCAGTATCTTCTGTAGCAAGGTGTATGGAAGACCTAATATTAATTTCATTACTAAGATGATCACTATATATAAAATACTTAAAGAAAACAACCATAAGACTAAAATCAGAAATTTCACAAAATCAGGAAATCTAATCACAAAATAGACCAAAATAGCACATAATTTCATAAAATTGGTCCATTTGATTCCAAATGGTAATATTTGATTTTTAAAAATATTTGGACAGCACCTCCCCTATTTTTAGGACACTCCCACATGATTGAAATCGTGATTTTAAACCTGCAAAAATATTTTACAATCCAATTTCTACATATACAACTTAGAGAGGATCATTTTGTATATCTTAGGAATACTTGAATTCTTTTCGGTTTAGACAATGTTTAAAACCACTTTTATACTTTTCCATTGTTACAACCAGCAACTAAATAAATATATTTATATATTGGAATCAACAAAATATACATTTCAATTTTATAAGACCAGATTATAAGTATAGAAATCTTAATCTACTACACATAAAAATACTTAACTCCATAAATAGCAAACTTTGAGGCTTTATATCTAACTTTAATCCTCTACTTAAATTCTATATTTTCAGCCATATATAAGATTTTCTAGGACCTTTATTCATCAAATAAAAGCTTTGATTCAAGGGTTAAAGTAAAAGAAATTAACTACAAATTCAAAATCCTACATAGAGCTCACCTTGACTAGTTTGAGTTTTTACTGAAGTTCTTGCCTTTTATATCCACTAAATTGATTCTCAAGGCTTTGAAACTGATTTTAGAAATCAAAAGAACCTAGAGGAATAATTTCTTAAGTGGTATCTGTGAAATCCCACATCGGCTGGAAAAGGGGAACGAAGCACTCTTTATAAGGGTGTGGATACCTTTCCCTATCAGACGCGTTTTGAAAACCGTGAGCTGCGGAGGGCGGTTTGGCCCAAGTGGCAAAGCGGACAATATCTGCTAGCGGGATTCTTGGGCTGTTACAGAAGGTATCAGAGCCGGTTCCCGAGTCGATGGTCAGCGGGGACGCTGAACCCTTAAGGGGGGGGATTGTGAAATCCCACATCGGCTGGAAAGGGGAACGAAGCACTCTTTATAAGGGTGTGGATACCTTTCCCTATCAGACGCGTTTTGAAAACCGTGAGCTGCGGAGGGCGGTTTGGTCCAAGTGGCAAAGCGGATAATATCTGCTAGCGGGGTTCTTGGGCTGTTACAGTATCTGCTGGTGTTTATTGGAATAAATTTCCGGAAAATATTTTCATGAAATTATTTTCAAGAACACCATAGTTTTGTAAAATCAAGAAATGCAGCAGAATTGGGCGTTTAAAATTTTTTTTTTTACAAAATTAGATCATGATCTAACATGAATTAACTCTTGATCTAGACAAGAATAATACCCGGATTCGCTCCACAACTTTCTCGTCTTCCCGTCTATTCCCGAAACCCATTTGATTGATCCAGTAGGTGGTCACTTTCTTGCTTTCCAACAAAGAGATCTGCAGATGAACAAGAAGACAATCTTTTCGAACCGATTTCTCTAGGATGGCCGAAACACCAAGGACAGTGAATCCCTAGTGGTGGCCAATTTTCTTTGTTCTCTCTCTTTCTCTCTCTGTTTTTGTGTGACACTCTCTTCTCAAGGGGTGTTTCACGTATATCACTTGTATATCGTTGCTAGAAAACTTTTCTCTTAAATATAGAGAGATTAGCAAACCCTAATGGACTTATTGGGCTTGTTGGGCTCAACTGATTATCAAATGACTATTGGGCTTTAATTTGAGCTAGACAGTGGACCAGATGGATCTATAAAGCCCAAGCTCCAATGAATCATATACTCACTATCATAATTAACTCTTAATTATGATTGGGCATTGTCCATTAATATTGGGGTACACCACTATAGGCCCAATATTGAACTCTTGAATTAAATGTCATTTATTTTCTGTGAAGCTTATTAATAATTAATTAGCTTGATCCATTTAGTATATACTATACCTGTAGACATACCCCTAATGTAATGCCGTACTAGTAGGGTAAAATTACCGTATTACCCCTCTAGTACATATTTACCTTTGAGTTGCCATTTTTCATCTAATGGATAATAGTTGACTATAGTGTTTGTATCTGCTTATACCAACATAGTCAAATTCACATAGTGAATACCAGGGCCCTAGTTTATATTATCCAAGTACTTGAAAAAACTCAAAGTGACATCATATGCATGGTGTCTACCATGAAAAACGTTCTACACATTTCATATACCTTATCTTCCAAGATACTAGAGTTCGAACTATAAATCGGAACTAGTCCTTTAGTAACTCAAAAAGATAAAAAAATATGAAAGTAAGTTCGTTAATCACTAGGATTAAGATATTCTACAATAGTATTAGATTAGTAAAATTAGAAATTTGAGTTACAATATTTAACCTCAAATTCTAATTCACTAGGTCCTATTCGTTACTATTATAACTTTCTTATAACACACTATTGTTTCTATCCGAAGACTCCATTTCGATAATTAGAGACTTCATTAATTAAATAGACAATACTATATTCTATGGTATAGAATGTGAAAGTAGAGACTTCATTAATTAAATATGAAAGTAAGTTCGTTAATCACTAGGATTAAGATATTCTATAATAGTATTAGATTAGTAAAATTAGAAATTTGAGTTACAATACTTAACCTCAAATTCTAATTTACTAGGTCCTATTCGTTACTATTATAACTTTCTTATAACACAATATTGTTTCTATCCGAAGACTCCATTTCGATAATTAGAGACTTCATTAATTAAATAGACAATACTACATTCTATGGTATAGTAAATTATTCCATCTTCAATATACAGAATGCGAACAATTTAATTTAGACATAATGAAATAAAGAATATAATGTCTCCCACATATGAACTCATCACACGAATAATTCTTTATTACTTATGTCTTGGAATCTTTTAGATGTTTGTGTAAGATAAACATACACATCATATGTATATCAATAAAATATAAATAAAATAGAAATTCATAACATGGAATTTATTAATTACAAATAGATACTAAATAATCCAATAAATATTGTTTATAATGTCTAAATAATAAACTGCTTTATAGAAAATTATTCCAATAATCTCCCACTTGGCCTTTAAAGTAGATGTGACATATCACGTAGTCTCATTCCTTCTAGGTGGTCCTTAAATACTTTGGTAACTAAAAATTTGGTAAAAAGATCAGTAAGGTTCTCTACAAACGATATCTTACTCACTATCACATCTCCTCTTTGAACAATTTCTCTGCATACATGATATTTTCTCTCTATGTGTTTTCCCCTCTTATGGTTTATAGGCTCTCTGGAGTCAGCAACTGCTCCACTGTTATCACAGTAAAGTGTCATAGGTTGTTGTACTCTAGGTACTACCTCAAGATTCAAAAGGAAATTACGAAGCTAGACTGCCTCTTTAGCTGCTTCAGAAGCTACCACATATTCGGCCTCCATGGTTGAATCCGCAACACAAGATTGCTTGATACTCCTCCATATAATGGCTCTACCACCAAGGATAAAGACTGAACCAGAGGTTGATCTTCTAGAGTCTTTATCAGATTGAAAATCCGAATCAGTATATCCAATAGGTGTTAGATCTTTTTCAGAATATACAAGCATATGATTTCTAGTTCTCTGAAGATACTTTAGAATATGCTTGACTATACCCCAATGTTCAGGTTCTAGATTGGATTGGTAACGACTTACAATCCCAATAGCATATCAAATATCTGGTCTTGTGCAAAGCATGACATACATGAGACTTCTCACTGCCGAAACATAAAAAACATAAAGAATAATTCTCATCTGTTTCTCATCTTTTTCTGTCTTAGGAGAATTCTTATTAGACAGAGTAATTCCTTTATGAAAGGGTGTTAATCCTTTCTTAGAATTATGCATTGTAAACTTTACCAGTATTTTGTCTACATAAAAAGCTTGTGATAAAGCTATGTGTTTGTTCCTTCTGTCTTGTAGAATCTGTATTCCTAGAACATAGCAAGCTTCACCTAAGTCCTTCATATCAAACTATCATACTAACCAGACTTTCACTGATGATAATGATCCAACATCATTCCCAATGATTAGAATATCATCAATATACAATACCAAAAAAAATTCATTGTTATCCTGAATTCTTTTATAGACACAAGGTTCATCTATGTTTCGTTCAAAATTATAAGACTTAATTGCTTCATCAAATCTTATGTTCCATGGTCTAGATGCTTGCTTGAGTCCATAAATAGATCTCTTAAGTTCACATACTTTTCTTTCTTGACACTTTTCAACGAATCCCTCTAGTTATATCATATCGATACATTCATCAAGATTGCCATTCAGGAATACAGTCTTAATGTCCATTTGCCATATCTCATAATCAAGAGATGCAGCGATGGATAAGAGTATGCGAATAGACTTGATCATAGCTACAGGAGAGAAGGTTTCTTTATA
>JXTB01000033.1:1405741-1433205 GCA_002914805.1 Parasponia andersonii
TGATCCGGTGGGTGGTCACCTTCTTGATTCCTAACAAAGAGATCCGCAGATGAACAAGAAGACAATCTTCTCGAACCGATTTCTCCGGGATGGCCGAAACACCAAGGACAGTGAATCCCTAGTGGTGGCCGATTTTCTCTGCTCTCTCTCTGTTTTCGTGTGACACTCTCTTCTCAAGGGGTGTTTCACGTATATCACTTGTATATCATTGTTAGAGAACTTTTCTCTTAAATATAGAGAGATTAGTAAACCCTAATGGGCTTATTGGGCTTGTTGGGCTCAACTGATCATCAAATGACTATTGGACTTTAATTTGAGCTAGACAGGAGACCAGATGGATCCATAAAGCCTAATCTCCAATGAACCATATACTCACTATCATAATTTACTCTTAATTATGATTGGGCCTTGTCTATTAATATTGGAGCACACCACTATAGGCCGAATATTGAACTCTTGGACTAAATGTCATTCATTTTCTGTGAAGCTTATTAACAATTAATTAGCTTGATCCGTTTAGCATATACTATACCT
The DNA here is from genome assembly GCA_002914805.1 of Parasponia andersonii. Classification (NCBI taxonomy): domain Eukaryota; kingdom Viridiplantae; phylum Streptophyta; class Magnoliopsida; order Rosales; family Cannabaceae; genus Trema; species Trema andersonii. The sequence goes on from JXTB01000033.1 coordinate 1,406,276, forward strand.
GTAGATATACCCCTAATGTAATGCCGTACTAGTAGAGTGAAATTACCATATTACCCCTCTAGTACATATTTATCTTTGAGTTGCCCTTTTTCATTTAATGGATAATAGTTAACTATGGTATTTGTATCTGCTTATACCAACACAGTCAAATTCACATAGTGAATACCGGAGCCCTGGTTTATATTATCCAAGTACTTAAAAAAACTCAAAGTGACATCATATGCATAGTATCCATCATGAAAAATATTCTACACATTTCATATACCTTATCTTCCAAGATACAGGAGTTCGAACCATAAATCGGAACTAGTCTTTTAGTAAATCAAAAAGATAAAACACATGAAAGTAAGTTCATTAATTACTAGGATTAAGGTCTTCTACAATAGTGCTAGATTAGTAAAATTAGAAATTTGAGTTACGACACTTAACCTCAAATTCTAATTCACTAGGTCTTGTTCGATGCTGTTATAACTTTCTTATAACACAATAGTATTTCTATCCGAAGACTCACTTCGATAATTAGAGACTTCATTAATTAAATAGACAACACTACATTCTATGGCATAGTAAAGTATTCCATCTTCAATAAGAAGAATACGAATAATTTAACTTAGACATAATGAAATAAAGAATATAATGTCTCCCACATATAAACTCATCATACGAATAATTCTTTATTACTCATTTCATATCTTGGAATCTTTTAAATGTTTGCATAAGATAAATATACACATCACATGTATATTAATGGGACATAAATGAAATAGAAATTCATAACATGGAATTTATTAATAATAAATAGATACTAAATAATCCAATAAATATTGTTTATAATGTCTAAATAATAAACTGCTTTATAGGATATTATTCCAACAGTATCAAGTGGAGAATTGAAATAAGAAAGCAAAAACTTAGAAAGAAGAATTTGTAGAATTACCTTAACTAGTTTAGATCTATCTTGCTTTTTAGAGCTCCAACTTGAGTTCTACCATTTAGAAACTATTGGATATGGCTAAAGAAAGTTAAGAGAAGTTTAGAAAATGACTGGAGTGGTTCAAGTCGTGGCTGGAGAGAAAGGCCAAAGAAATGACTAGATTTGATCCAAAATCAATACTTAATGGCTAAGCAAAGGCATAACTTAAATTCTAAGGGGTATTTTAGGAATTTTGCACCTTACTTTTCATGTGTCTAGCTCAAAAATATTCTTAGCATACTCACCACATTGCTAGTCAATCCCATACACCCAAATGTAGATCAAAATGGTGAGACTTAGCTTGAAATGTAAAAACTAGTCATACTTTGACCTATAATCCCTTATGGTCAGTCTTATTGTAATTTAGTGAAATCTAGTCTCATAACCAATCATTAAATATAAAAAATAATTAAATTAGACTCTAATTAATAATACAAACATAGTATCAATGCCTAATTATTAGAATGTACAAGATTAACGTTACACGATTAAGTTAAACCTAAGCTAGCTTAGTGTAATTAAACACAGTTCAGTACAATGATTACCATCTCGTGCTTACCTAGGGCTAACAAGTAAAATGCTATAAATGAGTCCTAAATATTGAATTAAGCTATTTGACGTGTTAAGCACACAGTGAATTTGACTTCGAAAAATATGAAAAATGTATTTTACCAAAAAACTACTATTTGATTAAGTTATCAACGAACATGATTTTAATGCATGTGCATATATTGTTATTATTCATGAATGTATTCTTTGTTCTTTTCACACACCAAGCTCTTTCTCTCTCTGAGGGTACTGAGCTTTTACACTGCATGAGAACATTTTAACAAACATTAGTACAATAATACATATCGAAAGTATTTAATAATCCGCTTAAGCAATTTACTACAAAATTGATATTAGTTTAATGATATGTCTATTATGCAATATGAATATGTTTATTATTAACTTATTATGTATGTGAAAATCTTGGGCATCACACTAATGTGAAATACTTTTAATGGTCTAAGAACTACTATGAAAAATTTTAAAATTCAAGGAAAAAAAAACTTTTTTTAATTTCATTCTTTATCACAATTTTTCTATCGCAATCTCTATCTTACTAGAGAAGGAGTTTTTTTTTCCTTCTTGGTAGAATTTTCCTAATTTTTTTTTTTCAATAACCTTTCTAATCATGTGAATGTTTTGTTCTTATAGATTTTTTCTTATCAGGTTTTATCTTACCAAATTTTAAAGGTATGTAGGTTTTACTTATTTTATTTTTCTACCAGAATTTATATATGTGTAGATCTTGTTTAATTTTATTTTGCCTATTGTGCTTTTCTTTAAGATATAAATTTTTTATGATCCAAATATAGAAGAAATTCAATATAGATTCTACGAGGTTCATAATGGAATCTTTTAGGTTTGATGGTAAGTTTCAAGATAATAAAAATTTAGATTTTATGGCGTCTTTGGGATTTATTGTCCATATAGTAGAAATTGAATTTTAAGGTTGTTGTGGGCATAATAAATACTTCTAGCGATATGTCTAGCAATACTACTTGTGACACAAACTTTTTTTAAAAGATGACACTAGTTGCTTTATCTTTCATTCCAAGAATGAAAGCCCATATATATATATGCTAAGAATAGTTTTTCTATACCGATGGTTTGTTTTATAATTAAGAAATTTCTACTTGTATTACTTATATCCTAGCAATTAGTTTATTTTAATAATAAATTTCCTTTTTACCTTTAAAAAAATATTTTTTATAAATAATTTAGGACCAATGTGGTCATTTAGTCTTCGCTTTTTCAATTGCCTAAGTTATTATAGGTGTCATTTTTCTTTTATAAAAACGTTTAGGAGTCATGACTCATATTTGATGTTACTTATGCATATACAAAGTGAAAATAAAATATATATTTTTTAAATTAGGAGAAAATCAATAAATCTATTATCATGAAAATATAAACCTTTACTTACAAGTAGGAATTCATGTTTTGCCTAACGTATTTGTGTCATGTTAGTATCTATATATAAAACTATATTACTCAGTCTAATCCCAGTCTATTTGATAATCGCGTCAAAAATACAAATCCAACTAACCTATCTATAAACTAATTGACACAATATTACCTTATTAACATGTTTATATAAATATAAATATGTCATATATGTCTACATAACACAACTCGTTATACTAGTTCAATAAATCAATTAGAATAAACTCATTCAAAATATGTAACACAAATTTTAATAAAATATATAATTTTGTACCAAAAAACATGGCAAATTAAAACAAACTAATTAAATTTCAATATGTATTTATAATAATATATATCGGTAAATAAATATTAATATATTTATACATACATAAATCCTAAATTAATATTTTGATGCAATTTAAATAATAAAATAAACACTTGTAAAGTTTCATATAATACTTCAAAAGTTTTTTTTTTATAATAAAAAAAGTCCCAATACACATGATAAAAACTTACTTTTATTAAATGAATAGTTCAAGTTGACATTTGAATAAAATGATTGGTCCAATGGTCCTCTTTCGCAATATGGATACAACCAAATCAGTGTTATAGTCATTGATAAACATGTTATAATGAGTACAACCAAATCGGTGTTATAGTCATTGATAAACATGTTATAATGAGTCAATTTCGAGTTGACTTGAAATCGATATGTTGTTGTATCATATTTTATGAGTAAATTCATTTATTTTCCAAATCCAAAACTCACTAATTTAATGCAAATTTTGAATCATATCCTATATTACGGCCCGTACTTCACTTGTATGAAAAGATATTTAAAACATGTACAATACAAAATGAGAAAAATATTTATGAGAGAGGTCATGACTATATTTTGAATCTTGACTACAACAAGATGATTCTTTTCTTTTTCTTTTAAAAAGTAGTGGGCAGAAATAACACAATGTTATGTTTAGATGATGATTTAAGTATTTGAGATAATTTAGCTTTGATATTGAATGTTACAGCAGTTGGATAGATTACTATGACAGAGAAAGGTAATTACTTGAAGAATTGACTTGTCTCAACATTCTATATGAATGTCGCGACAGAAAGATAATTTTCTAAAGGATGATAATTCATCAAGACATTCTATATATATATATATATATATATATATGTTGCCAATTCAATAAGTATTTTTTTTCTTTACCTATGGGTAGGTATTTTTTTTTTTAGCCGTTGAATCACCATCTAATGGTGATCCAATGGCTATAATGAAGTACATGAAAAGACGTGCATCATTAATGCTCTTTCTCTCTCTTACTTTTTATAATAAAAAAAATATGCATGCTAAATTTTCATTGGCCAAATTGATACCTATACATAGGTAAAAAAAAAAAAATACTGGTGCCCATATATATATATATATATATATATTTATATATATGTCATGGCATTTAAGAAACCACATAAAAACTTAGTATGTTCCACAAACAGGCTATATTGTTATGTAAAGAATCCATATTTTTTTTCCTTTTAATTGAGTGTGTATATTAATAAGCTTAATTACAATTAGAAAAGTTGATGGAGAGTCTTAATGAGTTATATTTTTAATTAGGTAGCCAAGGAGAGATGAAAAGATAGTTTTCTAGTTCATAAGGGGGAAATTTATAAGTAACTAGGTGGTTATAAAAAGACGCAATAGAATTCTCAATCAGCACATCATAAGGTATAGCATATAGAGGGCTAGAAGTCTTTTTTAGAAAGATAGAGAAACAAAGCATATTCTCTAGTAATTAGGCAGTGAATAGAAAAAGGCAAAGAGAATTAGAGAGCAAAGAGACTGTCAAATACCAGAGTTTGCTTAAGTTCTTTCTGAGATCTTGTACAAGACTTCTTCTTTTGTTAAATAGATAAAGAATAAGGTTAGACAAAGGGAGTTGTAAGCCAAAGAAAGAGTTAAACACTTAGGTCTATCAGAATTTTTTTTGAGAAAATTATTGTTAGGGAATTATCTTGTAATATGTCTTTCTAATTTACCAATAAAACTAATGCACTATGCTACAATAGATATAGGTCGATTTATGGTTGAACCATTATTATTCTTAGTGTCTTAATTATTATTTTATTGGTACTTTTTGGGTATGTGTTTTGATGTATTGTTAAAATATCAAATATAATTTCTCCTTTCAATTACTATCCTAGAAATCTAGTACAATAGTAAGAAAGAGTCGAACTCACAGAGAACTTGTACTACTATTATATCGACGTAGATTACTCTAAATTACTACCAAACATGTAATATCTGGGCTTAGCCTAAATGGTGGTCTGCCAACCTCTTTGGCCCATTTACCTACTCCTTTCCGACCAGTCCAGAGTGTTATGCTAAGTCTGTATTGTCTTTTCTAGGGTCTATGGTAGGTGTCCCATTTGGCAAAATCCTGACTTAAGGCATGTCCCTAGCACTACTTGAACCCAAGACCTTCATTTTAAAAATAGCTTAAAAGCGTAGCTGGTAATACCCCAAATACCACATCAGGTGTACTCTGAGAAGATCATGAGTATTTAAGTGATGGTTCATGAGTCCAAAAGTATATTCAAGTTAATATTTTTGGGTGAGCCTCAGTAGAATTACAATTGGTATAATTACCAACCCAGTCTATACCTAAGTCAGTCTTGGAAGGTTGCCATCTATCGTAATCCTGGTAAATGTGAAACCCACTCATAAGGGTTAGGTTAAATACGGGCTGTTGAATGTGGACCTTCTAGTAAGAGTGCTAAATCATTAATAGAAGGAAATTATAATGTTAGCCCAAGATTAACAATGCAAGAAAGTGAGTGAATTTGTTTTAAATATTTTTAAGAAACTTTTCAACTATATAAAACGGTAAACCATTATTTTGAATCTTTTAGGCTAAATAAACAATGATACTAAACATATAACAATAATACTAGTAATAATATCAAACACTTAAACAAATAACTTATAATAAAATCAAGGGTATAGAGATAGAGAAGATACAAACTTAGTTTTTATGAGATTCGATAAACACGATGATTTGTCTATATTCCCGGTTCTTAGTAACTTGTTTTGAGCTTTCCACTATCAGATCAAGATTATGGGCTTGACCAATCCTTTTACAAAGTGATTGAATTCTTCTTAGACTTACCCACGCCTTTACAATATTTTTAACTTTGGCTCTATCAGACCTTACCTCGGATTGGTTAGACTCCAGTTACAACTTCACCTATATAGATTGTTTAGACAATGATGTCAATCTCACATACTCATAGGTTGTTTAGACTTTGGTGACAACCTCACCTATACTTGGGTTATTTAGACTCTAGTGATAACCTCACTTAGGCACAGGTTGTTTATGACTCTAGTGGCAACTTTATCTATGCACGTGCTATTTATGACTCTAGTGATAACCACACATATGCACGAGTTGTTTATGACTTTAGTACTAACCTCACTTTAACTTAAATGGTTTTATGATAATCAAGAATGAACACACTAAAGAATTATACTCACAAAAGTAATTAATACAATTTTAGCTTAGGAGATTTGAGAATAATATACAATGAATATTCTACGGTTAACTTAATATGATTTGAAAGTTATTTCAATATAAAAGTAGGCTTTTGCACTTTAAAAGTAGTGGATAACAATTTTAGTTTGTGCAATCTTTTATTTAAATCTTAAAATAGCTTTTATTTATAAGTTTGAGTAAAAACTAGCGTTTGTGACTGTTAAACACAATTTATGCCATTTTCGATAGACCGAAAGTGGGATTTTATTAGACCAAAAAAATTAGCCGTTGGTCAGTACTTTTGCAATGATTAAATTTTAATGGTAATTTTTGACCAGTTGGTATTTTAGGTAGATAGAAAATTTTTTCGGTAGATCAAAAATAGTTTTGGTAGTCCAAAAACCATAGTCAGACAATTTCAATATTTTGGCCATTTTTCAGATTTTGTCAGCTTTTGATGTTTTTCAAAATTTGATTTCTAATCTTGTTTTAAATACTTTAAAAATATTAAAAATCAATTTGAAAAGAATATTTTAGCTATTATAAACTTGTTTTAGTTTCACAAAGGTATTTAACAATAATTGAGAAATTATTCATACCAAAACATATTATAATTTGTAAATAGAAAATCTTCTTTTAGTCTATTTCAAATAATCATGATTTCAAATATATTTATAACTTATTTAAACTTAAGAAATTATGCATTAAAGAATATTTTGTCCATTTAAATAACTCATTATTTTCTATTGTTAAACTTCTATAATATAAACTATTTTAAGCTTAAGATAGTTTAAAAACTCTTTTGAAAATATGAATCAATGCAAAGAGAATTTATGTGCAATGAATTAAATCAAATACAATACTAAATATGAAATATACTCTATCTAAGTATAGTCTTGTATCTTGATTGTCCATCTTCAAGCTTGATTCTAATAAGTCTAATACGCATCCATCTTCAAGCTTAACTCCTTGATCAACTTGAGTTAGAACTTTTAAAATTATTTTACTATACATACAAGTTAAATCATTAGTACTAAATCAAATATTTGTTATCTTCAAAATAAGAGTGAATAAGATTAAAATCTTAATTTCTCAATAATCTCCGTCTTTTTAATGTTGACAAATATTGATTTATGAGATAAAAGAAAATATGCAATAAGGATATGAAAATATAAAATTTGACAAGTTTATTTTAATCCTTTCCATATTTTAAGCTCTATTTCAAAATATGCCTGAGAAAGTAAAATGACTTGCTTTCTCTTTTTAACTCAATTAAGCATCATAAACATATTATAAAAAAATTAAAAATGTATGCTAAACAAAGTTCTGCCCCTTAAAATATGCACACTCATAAATAAATCTCTTTCTCTCGATATTCATAAATCAATATTCTTCATATAATACCCTAAATTCTATACTGGGTATACTCTAGGAAGATCATAGTATGTAAGTGATGGTCTATGAGCTCAAAAATATCTTCAAACTAGTACTTTTGGATGAGGCCTAATAGTATTACAATTGGTAAATCATATATAACCCAATAATTCTTCTAAATATCTAAATATTTGAAATAAATATTACAAACCAAAAGTTATAATTAATAGATTCGTACTAATTAACTTTTTGAGTCCTTAAAATATTTCTATAAGATATAACGAATATCTGTAGCATTAAATTTGGAATTTCAAAGCATCTCATGTACCATTCAATAAGTTTTCCTTGGTTAACCCATTCATAGATGATCCTAAAAATATAAGAAGGGAAATCTAAAAGAATAGGGTCGACAACCTAGTAAGTAATCTACTAGTTAGATTAAGTATATGTAATTTAAAACATATCATAAATATTTTTTTGAACAACTCTAATTTCAAAATTAATACTTTTCAAGATAAACAAATGAAACTAATTAGAAATAATTTAACAAAAATATTAGATTTACTTATAGTTTCAATCTCATTCTATAATCAATAATACTTTCAGAGCTACTTTATAGTTTTTATATGACTTTGACCGTACTTAACTTGTTTGGCTAGATCCATATTTAGTGTATTTGGCCCCTGTAACTAAGTTTATATTTACTACATTTAACTCTTGTAACTAGGTCCACATTCAATACGTACTATTTATATTTAACCCTTGTGGAATGAGTTCACATTATATAGTAATAAAAAGCATTTTAACATATTCGCATTTGATATGGTTCAGAAATATATTCACATTTTTCAAAGTGAAATAAATTTTCAAATTATTCAACAATAGCAAAAATCATAAGTTCGATCCATATTTTTTTAAGAAGATAATATAATTCGATCAAAGTAGATTTTGTCTAATAACAACATGTTTGAAGTAAGTATTTCAATTTTATAAATACATATTTTTCAAAAGGAAACATTAAGAATTTAACTTTGATAAAATAAAAGGTACTAGTAAAAATATAAGGTTACTTACATCGTTTGCTATATATATTTAAGTAAAATAATCAATATAACCTTTCAACTTATTGTTATACAAATCATATATAAGTATCAAAGTAGTAGAATCATATACTAGTTAGTTGAAAAATAACGACTACTTGCTACTCTTGTACTTTGTAAGGTATAACTCTATTTTTCTCAAATAACCTCGATTCCTGGGATTCTTAACAATCCTAATCTATCTCCAAACTTTACTAAACTTAGAGGTAAGTTTTATCGTTATTAGGGTTCTAAACATATCAATAATATAGTTATAGGATCCATAGGTGGGCCTCATGTAGCTATGCTCACCCTTGCTGCAATTTGTTAAAAGTGCCAAGTGTTTTAGATTTTTTAAATTCGTAGTGTCCACTTCAGAAGGCTATAACTCCGTCATTATAACTTTGTTTTTGATGATCTATATCATTGAAACAATTATCGAAGAAGCTTTCTAACCATACTAAATGTGACTAATCAAAAAAATATAAGTCCCTGAAAATCTAATCAGTTGCTATTGCATTTTCTATCTTTTTCAAACACTTAAAAAGTCATAGATTTCTCTTTACTCAGCCAAATTGATAGAGTTTGTCCTATATCAAATTAATTCTTAGAATTCATAAATCATTAATAGGCAAATCAAAATTCTAATCCTAGACATGCAATCTAATCCCCTAAAATCTAATTAGTACATATTAGATTAGAGCTAATTACTTTAAAATTGAAAAGAATTGAATCATCTATTTGCTTATTCTTCTCCTCCAAAACTATATAGTTATCCCTCTACTTTTCCTATTAAATGTATGTATTAAAAATGAACAGATTATTAAATTCTTAAAATGTCTATTATTGAATTATCAAATTGACCCAAAATAATACATATAAGAAAGTGCTATTTTGTCCTTTTCTTTATTCTTATTTTCTTTCCTTTATTTTTCTCTATTCTTATTTTCCTTTATTATTTTTTTAATGCCATTTTATATATAAGTATCTTCGTTGGAAAATATCTGAAAAAAAAAGGCAATGGAATAAAAAAAGAAAAAAAAGATATGGCAACTAATGGACTATTTGGTATAGGATTTGGAGATAAAATTTTCAAATAATAAGATTCTATTGGAGAAAAAGGATTATATTTATATTTTCATAATATAACATTGATTTATTAGTTGGATATAAATTAACATGAAGAATGTCAGTACCACTCATCAGTCTCATTATTTGATATGTGGATTCTATTATGCTTTTATCATCTTTTTGAAATGAGAGATATTTTAGTTGAATTCATATGTCAATGAGTGAGATTAGAGAGTAAAAATGATTGTGAACCTAGCATTTTCATAACAATATAGACCTACTAATTAGAGGCAAAAAATGGATGGAAGAGTTACATAAATACTCTTAGAGGACATATTTTTTATTTTTAATTTATTCATACTTGTTTTATATATATTTTTGGAGAAATGTATATTACAAATATTTTTCATATATACCGCATTATACAATTCATGAGTAAACCTAAAAATCAACATATTTTATGATGTATACCATATGTCTAAATTCACATTATAAATATAAATCATAGGTAAATGTTTATACTATAAATGAATATTATACATACTTTTCACATGAAATATATACTTAAAAAATGGGTATTGATGAAATAAAAATGAAATAGCGAGTACTGGTGAAATATAAAGAACAAATATGTATTGAACATAAATTTCACAATTGAATGAATGTAGTATTCTTTGGGCAAGACTTCTTTTACGACTCTTTTTCAAATTAATATTTTGATGATGGGTAGTAAGAAAAGTTTTGACCATTATTTTTGTAGTCATAAAAGTTACGATGGTCTTAAAAATGTCATTTTAATTTAGAATCATAAAAGAAAAATGGACCTTCCTAGTATTATTTTGGATTTTGGATTGAAAGGATCTTTATACGAATGTTTTGAAAAATAACTTTCTAAAAGTGTCACAATTAATGATGGGTTGTCACTATATATATGTCCACAAATTAATGATTTTTTTGGGACCAATTAATGGCTACTGATAGAGCAACTACCTGTCACACACTATTAAAAAATTCATCTTTCAAAATGCTCCGGAAAAAATAATTTTTAGTCTAAATAATTCCTATCTAGGTCCATTTTTCATTGAATAATAAAAGAAGTTACCCAAACTACTGAGAAATTACACCCACTATCTTTTTTGTATCCGGTATTTTGCAAATACCTATTTTTTTATTTCATTTCAAAACTTCCTATTTTTGGGTTCAAATTTCACATGTGACAATATGTGTGGTTTTATCTAATAGTTTAAGTTTATAGTGTAAATTTATATCTATGATATATATTTTGAAATATATATTTATTTTTAGGTATGGCTTTCATTCATCAGTATAAATTTTACATATAAAATATTAGTAATATATATTTCTTTAATAAAAGGGGTATTTGTGAAAGAAAAAAAAACAAATATTTAGAAAATATTATTAAGAAAGCAAGTATTTATGTCCTTTTCCCAGAATTACTCCTAGTTTGGTCCATAAAAATGTAAATCCGGCCTTAAAGTAGGCCCATTCTACGATTGAGCAAATGATGGCGATTTCTGTTGTCCCTGTTGAATCATATTCACCTGCTACAGACTCTACTGTAAACTAATTCCAGACTCTCTGTGTGTCTCTCATTTATGCACAAAAAAACATTTTTTTTTTTTCCCTTTTTCTTCTTTCTTATTTTATTTTTATTTTTTTTAAATTTCCCAAACCCTAACTCAAGCTCTAACTCCTCCATCAATGGCGATCGCATCTCCATCGGCTCCAAACTTCTGCTGCACTCGGACCGAGTCACCGGCTGGCTTCTCACGCTTCCCCTCCATTGCGCGAACTCACTCAACTCACCCCTTAACTCGCCGACTCGTCATCTCGTCCCGGCTCAACTCTTCGACGCCTTCCGGAGCCGGTGGCTCCGTCTCCCCAGACAACGGCGATCTCCAGTACGAGCTGTTCCATGGATTCTCGCCTCAGCGCCGGAGGAGGGGATCGCCGGTGTTCGTCACTCTCCCGGTGGACTCCGTGGGTCCGGCCGGACAAGTCCGGCGACGCAAAGCGATGGCCCAGTCGTTTCGGGCACTTGCTGCGGCTGGAGTTGAGGGCGTGGTCATGGAGGTCTGGTGGGGCCTGGTGGAGAGGGATCGGCCTAGGGTTTACAATTGGCAAGGGTATTTGGAGATTATCGTGCTGGCGCGAAGGTGTGGACTCAAAGTTCGAGCCGTCATGGCTTTTCATCAATGTGGGACTGGACCTGGGGACCCTCATTGGTTAGTCTAATTTCATTTCGTTCGTTCATTTCAGTTTTAGTAGATATGCTTTTGCCTTACCCAATTGCTGGTAGTTGTACAATTATATTGTATTTATGAGATTAGTGTATTGGAATTGTGGATTATGGAACTTTGGTTACATTTACTAACCCATGACAGATAGTAATAGAAATGAAAATGGGAAAGTGTTCCCCTTTTCCGTCTACTTTTGTGTTTACTTGCACAATTGGGAAACGAGTTTTGGGAATGGATGCACAATTTGGTTCCTTCTCATTCTTTTCACAAACCCTTTTCCATTGCGGATTAGAAAAGCTGCTCTTTGTAAGTTCCTTCCTGTGATGAAATTCCATTTTGGTCATTATCAGTGTTATTTTAAGGTGGTTTAGGTTGCACTTTTGGAGTACCACTAAAACCCTTTTCCCGTCTACTCTTGCGTTTACTTACAAAATTAGGAAACAAGTTTTGGGAATGGATACACGATTTGATTCCTTCTCATTCTTTTCACAAACCCGTTACCATTGCGGATTGGAAAAGCTGCTCTTTTTATTTCCTTTCAATGATGAAATTCCATTTTCCATGATTATCAGTGTTGTTTTAAGGTGGTTTAGGTTGCAATTTTGGAATACTACTAAAGGGCTAAGCTGCCTCGTCATATAGGCATGTTCATTCTAAAGAATTTGAACATTTGACAAAGTTTCACGATCTTTGAAAGTCAGACAGATAGATGGTTGTGTTATTGACATTGTTATCTAAAAAGGATGAATGTTAATGCCTTTTATTGGTGTCTTCTTTGTCCACTCTTTTGGTATTCTGAAGCATGTTTCAAAGAAATTCTGTTTGAACCTGGTCTGTCCTGATAGACGATCTGGCTGGAGTTGCTTAGCTGATTTTCTTGGAGATTTTCACTTCAAACTTAGTGTGTTAGGATGAGGTTTATTTAGCTAATCCAATGCAGTATTTCATCTGAACTAGTCTGACCAATGCAGTTGCACCAGAAACTACGTAGGTTTTTTTCGGTTTTCTGATTTTCTTGCTGCTTCTTGGACTATCTTTATTTTTTTTAATCAATGCATGATGAAAATTGGGAGTCTGCAAAATATTTTTCAGTTAATTTTATTAGTAGAACTTGGCTTCTTTTGGCAATGTGTGGATCAGGCAACGCCTACAATCTTTGGCCTAAATATTACTTTGTAATAAGCTCAGTTTATTCCCAAGTTGCTTAGAATAGATAGTTGTGTAATTTCTTGACTTGGTTTAGTCAATGTAGTTGCATTTATCTTGGTTGGATATTTCTTGTTTAAACTAAAGTACACTGTACACTTGGTTGGTGAATATTGTAGTGTTTCATTTGTATGTCCATGCAAATAAGAGACGAATTATGTGTTTTGGCATTGATTGTCACACAACAAAAAAGCTTTATGGATTTTTCTCTTGGAAGTAGTCAGAATTCTTTTATCAATCTTTAAAGTGGATAATATTTCCTGGAACTTTTTTTTTTTTTTTCCATCCTGAAACTAGAGGTATAGTGCATACTATTCACTTTGTTAATATATGTTTATATTTATATTGTTACTATCTTGTGTTGAATAGATATTTATTTTCTTCTGTACTTATATTCCCGGTTTGTTATTTATAGACATTGAATCTGAATCTAGTTCGTTTGCTTATATAAGGATCCCTCTTCCCCTCTGGGTACTTGAAGAAATTGATAAAGATCCAGATTTAGCATATTCTGATAGATTTGGTCGAAGGAATATGGAATACATTTCTCTTGGATGTGATATCCTCCCTGTTCTATGTGGCCGTTCACCCATCCAAGCATATACAGATTTTATGAGGGATTTCAGAGATGCTTTTAGGCCATTTCTCGGTGCTATTATCACAGTAAGATGACGCCATCATAATTATTCTCGTTGAGGTTTTGACCATGATGATAATGCCTTGATCTTTAAATTAGATGCTGTTGGTTTGTAGGGTATTCAGGTTGGGATGGGTCCGGCTGGTGAATTAAGGTATCCTTCATGCCCTACCCAGAAGCTAGCATGGGCTTGGCGCTCTCGTGAACTTGGAGAGTTTCAGTGCTATGATAAGGTAAGGGGAAAAAACTTTTTAACTCTATAACAAGTTACTCTCTGCTCGTGCGTGGACTTGGTTTTCTGAGGATTTTTACTCTCCTTTTAGCCCGATAAACATCTGTAGCCCCTATATTGAAATTGTATCCCCTTTTTCTTTTTCGAATGTTGTTGTTAGTATATGCTTGCGTCTCTCAATGCTTGTGCAAGGGAGATTGGGATGCGTGAATGGGGAGATGGGGGTCCTATTGGCACTGGCAATTTGATGCAGAATCCCGAACAGACAGAGTTTTTCAGAAGTGATAAGGGATCTTGGAAGTCACCATATGGAAATTTTTTTCTTGAATGGTACTCCGGAATGCTGCTGCTTCATGGAGAGAGGATATGTAGGGAAGCCGAGACTGTTTTCCGGGGTACAGAAGTTAATACATCAGCAAAAGTGGCTGGAATCCACTGGCATTATGGCACAGAGTCTCATCCATCAGAGTTGACTGCTGGCTACTACAACACTTCAATGAGGGATGGATATCTACCAATTGTTCGCATGCTTGCTAGGTATGGATTCACTTTGTGCTGCTCATGTTTTGAAATGCAAGATAAGGAAGAGAAACAGATGAACCCTGTCAGCAGCCCGGAGGGCTATCTTAAGCAGCTGCTATTGGCAGCTAGGTTGTGTGACATACCACTCGAAGGAGAGAATGCTGCTTCAAATTTGGATGATGGATCGTTCCAACAGGTGGTAAAGATGTCGAAGTTTTACTCCGATGGTCTCGAAAAGCCCTCCTTCTCATTCAACTTTGTGAGGATGGACAAAAACATGTTTGAATATCAAAATTGGGTTCGTTTTACCCGTTTTGTGAGGCAAATGTCTAGTGCAAATATTTTTCGAGCCAAGCTAGGTTTCGGGGGTGATATACATCAGTTTATAACGTCCAGATCAGATGCAAAATTTGGAATGGCTTTTGCTTATTGTTAGAAACGCTGCATTCCGTTTGCAACACCAAAGCAAATGTCATAATTTTGCACCACCACTGATGTGAATATACAGATAGAGATTACCTCTGATCTACTATTTTTAGATGTGTGGTAATGCCTCATTTTCCCCCCTAATGATTCTCCTACGCATTGCGCTTATTTCTTAATTGCAGAGTTATATGTACATCGCCTTCCTGATGTTTTGAAAATGGTTGGCTTGTCATCTATTAATCTTTTTCCTTTTATTTTTCTGAAAACTGATATGATGTAATTGACTATTGCTTTTGCTAGCAGTAAATTTGATAGTATAGCATCAATGTTTTTATTTATTTTTTCCTTTGTTGACCTATAAAAATAGAATCGAAAGCAATTAATTGATCCTAGTAATCACTGCATTGGTTGAGAAAATAAACAAATACGCAAAAGCAGTCTGCTCGTTTGCCTCTCTCTCTTTTTATTTTATTTTATTTATTTTTAATTTTTGGTAAAAATAGATGATATTTTGTAAGAAACGAAAAAGAGAGAAAACGACTTGGTAGGACTAATTTTGGTCAAAATATATTTTTTTTTGTATATTTTTTTAAAAATAATATTTTTAAGAGTGTCAAAAAAATTTTTTGACTGTGAAAAAGTCTAAAATGATAGGTTTTTCGTAGTCAAAAGTTCTTGACACATTTAAAAAAAAATGCAAAGCAAAACATCATTTTGGCCCAAATCAGTCCTGTACTTGTCATTTTCTCAAATTACATAATATAGAGGCCCGAGATCACCCTAGGCTCGAAGAAGGAGAAGTAAGGGACCAGCAATACATATCCGATAAGCAAGCCGAAAACCGAGCCCATTGTGCTATGTTATGAGCTAGAGAATCAGAGAGTCTAGGAGTAACTGTCCAAACAGGAACAAGTAAATGACAGTTTTGGAGTCTGCTTGTTTACCTCGTTGGTGTTGAAATTGAAACGAGAAATTGACACGGATAGTAGTAATTTGAACAACAATGATTTTTTTAGCGGTGTTCTGAAAAATGATTTTTCTAGGCAAGAACATAGCCGCATGGGGCACATATGAGACAATTGACTCTCTCAATTTTACTTTTCTAGCAAACTTTTCATAAAATTAGTCTTTACTTTCTTTGAACTGAACTGAACTTATAAGATTCTAAGTAACGCTCCTCAAACTCCAAGTCAAACTATTTCTACAATTGAAGCACATTCTATGAACGGGTCTTATATTATTTGTGATCATTATAGTCACAAATAATGTGAAAAGATATTCATCACATATACTGTGATCCTCGTAGAAAAATCACTGTATAAAACACTCATAAGAAGGTCATTTTAGTCAAAAATATTCTCAGGTCCATTTCCCAATTGAAGATACCATTATATCGCCAAAATCAACTGACAACTAATATTATCCATTGAAAAAAATTCATTGCCATGGATACCTGTGGTCACATTCAGTAATTTGTTTCTGAAATTTTATTTTTTTAATTTGGCTTATGCCTAATCTGTCTTTAGATTTTTGATTGATTGGGTTGCAAATCCTTAATTGGGTTAAAAAAAAAATATCAAAACTATAAAAGGATCAAAACCTTGCATCCCCTTGCTAACACCTCGCACCCAATAATCTCTTGATTAGGGCTGTTCACTGTGTCTCATGTGAGTCAAATCATGAGGCCCCCCTCTAACGGAAATTGTAACGCAGTAATGCATCAGACACATAGCTCTTGATGTCAATATGCGGACGGTAATTAATTGAGTTGTTAAACCTCTTGTGTTTTATTCAAGATCTATATAGAAATTCCATTACTATAGGGATGGTTTATGATTATAATGCCGGGTATTTACTCAACTACTATGCTGGTTTTTTGACCATCAACTTACGTGCACGTGAGTTTTCATGTTTCAATTAGCGAATCATAATAAAAGGGAGTTATTCCACAGTCATTTATCGTCAATGTTCCTCTTCTACTTTACATGAACAGGCTAACAATTCTTTGAAGCTAATAATGCTCAGGCACTTCTTTTGCCTTAGAACATACCATGTGGCTGGCCCCTCTCCCGATAGAAATCATATTGCTTTGTTTTCATGATTCTAGTTTATATATGCCTTTTCTACCGTATAATGCATGTAGCACCTTTTTCTCTTTGCTCCGTCTTATGAGTATCATATTATGTATAATTATGGGGCTGTACATACACAAAAGATCATGTTTTCTTCATTTTCAGCCATACAGTGAGAAAGGGCATTTTCGTTTATGGTCTCTGCTTGTCCTTATCAAACAGTTCCTTCTTAAAAAGTATAGGGCCAGTCCTTACAGCACACGAAATTTTTAGAATATGAATTGAGTCCCTCATTTTTTTTTTCGTTGCTAAGGAAAAAAGCATATGAATTTAGTCCCTTTCTTCATTTTTGTGCATTGAAACATATGATGGTGTAAGTGCCATGCCCTACAGTAATGTTTAGGCTCAGAACATCTACGTACACTGACTACAGCACTACTTTCCATTCTAAGATGGGATTTTAGTAGAATTTTTTGTGCCTCCATTTAAGAATGACCTTGAAATCGAAAGCATAAAAGCAGAACAGATATCCGAAAAAAAGGCTTTACAAAGACATATATTAGATTACTAATTCTTCCAAAAGCTTAAGCTGCAAAGAGGTGAACAAACATTAGATGTTTATGCATTTGAGTATTACATGTTGGATATGCATAGTCTGAGGTTGATCTGGGGTCGGAAAGGGTGTAAATCCTTTCATAGGAGGGTGTGCCAAAATTTTATTAGTATTAGTATTTTATGGATTTCACAAATTTTTCCTAGGATAAAGAGGTCAATTGGGGCCCGGTTTTGTTAAATGATTCTAAAGATAAATTAGAAAGCTTAAGAGGCATATGAAACTTTTTTTTTATATTCTTTCTATTTCATCGTAGTGAAAACTTACTACGGTTGATAGTGGACATAACTCTCATATTGAGAATGAACCATACTATTAGTTTTGCGTATGTTTGTTTTGTTTTCTATTTTATTGCTCTTATAAATAAAGAATTAAGGTATTTAATATTTTGGAATTATCTGCTAGTTAACAATTCTACCTAAGAACTAAGAGACTGCAAAATTTCTTTCTAGTTACCATTTTTAGATTACACAACCGTATTTCTTGATAATTAATTAAAGAACAAAAGCCCAACAGAGATTTCATTTCAAGTCTATTAACATATATCCATCTTCTCCATATATTCAGAATACATATTCAAGAGAGTTACTAACTATTTTGGTAAGCAAAAGCAGAATATATAATACGTTTAGCTACTTCCATTAGGAGATACTTAGATATTTAAACAGTTGGCACAAACAGGTGATGCCGACATACACTATCATCAATGTTTGTTTCTTGGGAAAAAGGATCAGAAAATTTGGATTGTCAACTTAATAGGCCGGTGATGACGTTTTCTGATATGACTGCCACCACTCATGCATGATTGTAAATCGAGTCCAAACAAAGCAAGAGAGGTGGATGGCTTTCCTTTCCTTTCCATAGAGGTCCTCCCTTGAGAATGAGCTCGATTTGTCCATTACCTTACAATATGACATCTATAAAAGCTAAAAGAGTTTACCGAATATAAAGAGGATAAGCTCCTTTGATGAAGCAAGCATGCAAAATGAATAGTACTCTTTTATGAGCAAGTCTCTAGTAGTGCTTGACTATTTGGTTGGGATCTTATATACATATCCACCATTTTTGGTTCTCATGAACATGCATGTTTTGGCCTACCTTTTTTGGTACACAAAAAGTAGGAAGGAATATAAATTTTTTAATTAATAGATAACAAAAGGGAGTTCTAAATGTGCATTATGGTGTCACGTACTTTGAGAACGGTAACAGTTCCTAATTGTATGCAGAAAAGATGTAGAGTTTTGTGTTTTAGTCGGTCAATCTTTAAATCCATTTTGACAAACGATAACATCAACAATTTAGGTTCTTTGAATTCACCTAACAAACAGCTATCACCCACTCAAATTCTTTTAACTCACCTACATAAACAACACCATCTTCATCATCATTTCTTGCTCCACTATTGGAGTTTATTTAGTGTAGTTTTTTCTTAATATAAACAGTAAGTATTATGTTACATATAGTTTGACTATGATATCTCCAGAATGTGCTCCTACTAATGGCCATGACTTTGTTAACCTTCCAAAAGCTCTGAAAACGATTGTTTACATGTATAATATTGAGAGAGAGAGAGAGAGAGAAGGGGGGGGGACCTTGCTATTTCCTAAGTTGACTTATTTATATAAATATGAGAATTTTCATATCCACAAATGAATAGCTCCATTCATTAAGTAGTAATGATACGTAGATAATTTGAGAAATGACATTTGCATTTTATCAAACACCTTATGATGTTGATAAAGACTTGGCAAAACAGAATAGTGAAGTCAATAATAATGTTTCAAATGGGGCACTGAAGAGAGAGATGAAAGATGTCTTTAGAGCTAGCGAGCTAGCCACAACATGCACGGTATGCAGTCTAAGATACTAAACCATCACTTGAGTTGACTAATAATGACCAAACTAGATGTTACTCCATGATAGATTACTTCGGCATTCATGATGTTATAAACTAAATAAGAACAAAAATGTTAACACACTTCATGATGATCTAGTTGTAACGTTTTCGAGTGAGTGGTGAATTCCCGTCTAGATACGAAAAAGAAAGTCATGGTAAGAGTTGTGCTAGTATAATTGTGCTAGTCTTGGAGAAATGTGGGCAAAACCAATAAAAAGCCAAATAATGCTTAAAGTAGGGCATTGAAGAAAGAAAGACAAGCAATGTAGCTTAAGAATGTTAAATCATGATCAGAGTTTACAATTCTTTATTCGATTAAAAGTTAGTATATAATAGAGTATATGTATATATATAGGCATACGTTACCATAACTATTATTGGCCCTTATGAATTTTTCTTCTGTCATTGGCTTGGGTTCGGATCGTAACAAAAATTACTCGTAAAATAAACGTGAGAATTAATATTTGTTAGCCAACTCCCATCATAATCACCTGGAAAAATTTCGGGAAATGAAAACCAATAAAGCCGATGCAGAGAGAGTATATAGAGCTTCTGAGCTATGAAATTAGCGCTGTTACTCCCGTTTTTAGTACCCAAAAATTATGTACAATAGTTCACAAAGTTAAATATGGTTTGATGATGTAACATAAATCATATGAACATCAAGTTAGTGTGGTTTGACTTCGTGGTGGTTATTATTAATGGGTACAATATTTTCTGCAGCACTCTGCATAGCTTTTGAGTTTGGAGTAAACTGCACCACAAAAATTGAAAAAAAGTCTAATAAATATGGTTCCACAATCTTTTAACCCCACCACTTGATATAAAAAGCACAAAGCTCCTACTTCCTCCTAACCCCTCAAACATTTGTGTTCTAAAACACCCACCTCAAGATCCACAAATGGCTTCTCTGACCAAAACTTTTCTTTTCATTTTCCTCTTGCTCTTTATGGACGTGTCTTCAAGTAAGCAAGTTTTACATTTTTATTTTATTTATTTAACAAAAAAAAGAAAACAGAGTTTCAACATTAATTAATACGTATAATTACTTTTCATCTTCATGCAGGCAGAGTCAAAGGTTTTGTCGATGAAGCGAAGCCAGCATCCCTCCCGAAAATTGAGGTAACAATAACATATTCTAAGAGAATACAATATGAAAAAGAAATTTTCTTTTAATAGAATTACTAATTGGGCTTTTTTCTTGTGCTCATCCTATGTAACAATCCTTTCAAAAATTTTATTATTATCTATCTTTGAGTGTCAAATTTTGCTACTAAAAAATATTTGTAGCCAATAAAAAACAATTAATTATAAATTATTTTGGACACTAAAAAGCCAGTTTGAGTTACAACTTAATTTGAATTTTGGGCAACAAATTTTGTAACTAATACCAATATTTATAGTAGTGAAACTAGTGTTTTTTTTTTTTTTTTTTCATGCTAAGAATTAAGGATTTTAATTAGCTAGTAAAAGTACTAGGTCAAAATGTTGGTGTTGGCACTGAATAAATCAGATTGTTCATATTTTTTTTTTCTTTTCTTTAAAAAGAAAATTTTTAACTTTGATTTTTGTTGTGTAAAAGGCCATTGTTGGAAAGAAGACGAGAAAGCTCATAACGCTTGATGCTATATTGGACTATGACAAGCCAATACCTAATCCTAAACATGACAAGAAGCCTGGTGGTGGCAAAAAACGCTGATGTTCAATCCTACTAATATTATTGTCACTCCCTTCACAGTTCAAATGTTGTATTTTAGTAATAATAAATGCTATTTCTGCTCCTAGTAAAAGAAGGCAGGTGTATCCTTAAACTCAAAGAAAGAAAAAGGTTATTAAGCTTACAAAGCCAATAGGTTATGATTTTATTTGATGCCATAAAAGAAGTAATAAATAAAGCCTGGTATTGGCGGGAAACATTGTATTTTATACGTATTAGTGACATGTTTTATCATTGATATATATGATACTATGTTGTATATGTAAATTGAATCCGAATTCTCTATCCTCAACCAATGAATAGATGACACATCGTGTTAAAAATATAAACAAACAAGTTTAAAAAATTGATTGGATAGTTTCAAATTTTAGGACATATTATAACAATTTATTTGTTAGAGTTCCCAAAAACAAGGCAAACTTGAAATATATATATATATATATATATATGTTTTTGGGAAAGAATGATTGTTTCCAAAATGGCTGATCACAGTACTAAAAGTGTACATTATCTGCCAGAATAAATATCAAACATTAATATACGTGTTGGTTTTGAATATTGGGGGATATAGCAGTTATTGATGAAAGACAATGAGTAGGAGAGAAGGGCTTAATTGAATACAAAAATGGGTACCGATAATGGATGAAAGAGACCACGTGTATGGTCTGAAAGATGACATCAATAAATTTTTTTGTCCTTTTTAATTTTCTCAAAGATGGCTAAACTAATTTCCATATCCTATATGGAGACATTGTTCTATTGTAATACCCCCATCATGTCTGCCACTAACTACTATAAATGAAGCAAAAACTTTTCCGATGACCATGAATTATGATGCTAAGCTCTCAAATATTGATGCTAAGGTTCTATATTAGAATCTCTGCCAAACCATACTAGTTATTATGTTAATAATCTTTATGAGTAATGTGATCTTTCCTCAAAAATACCAACTTGTTATTATTGAAATTTCGTGAGACTAATATTATTGTATAGAGCTTTATTCAGTGACTATGGATTATACTATACCAGCAGTAATTAAGAAGGAAAATATTCCGAACTCTAATCTAACTTCTTTTATAAGCCAATTAACCACAGAGTTGGAGTAAAAAGGAACTGTGAAGTGGACAGTAATTATGAAAAAAATAGTGGACCTGGTTTGCAAAGATGGCACTAAAGCAGAGGAATTTTTCTTCAAATATAGCTGGCAGAGTTAGAAAGTCAACTTTCAGAGAAAGTTCCAGGAAATAATATGATGATTTGTTAAGCACCATGATTTTATACATTAGATTTTAAATGTACAAATATATATAGCTAATAAGCACAATGAAGGAAGATGAGTTTTCCATATTATGGACAAAACTTGGTAAAAGAAAACTGACAATTATTAAATTGGTGCAAAACTTAAAGGAAAATATCTAAGAAAGATCATGATTATTTTTTACTGTTTCATCTTAATGTATATAAGATTGATTCAATTGGTTTGACTGTCTATATAAGAGTACTAGAGGTACAAAATTTTGAGGAGATTTTTAGTTAAAGCCCTTTTTTTGTTTAATGATAGAGTATAAGATGAACCTAAT
The DNA here is from genome assembly GCA_002914805.1 of Parasponia andersonii. Classification (NCBI taxonomy): domain Eukaryota; kingdom Viridiplantae; phylum Streptophyta; class Magnoliopsida; order Rosales; family Cannabaceae; genus Trema; species Trema andersonii. The sequence goes on from JXTB01000033.1 coordinate 1,429,446, forward strand.
TGAAAGTGACATTCCATCTTCCAACCAAAAAAAAAAAAAGTTAATCATATATTTAAAAAAAAAACCTTCAGATGAAGTTTTTGGACTTGTGTTACATCTAATACTATGTTTGTTCCTTTATTCTCTTCTGCATAATGAAGTATAAGAAAGAATCTAGGGCTCTGCATTAAGCTCACGAAGAAGACAACTTCTTATTGGATGCATGAAAAGGCAAAATAAAAGGGATATACAATTGAGATTATAATAATAAGCAATTAAAAATAAAGTTGAGGGGGCAAAAGGGGTTCTGAAATTGTTTCTTAAAAAAATTCGGGGATGAGCATAAATATGGTTTTTCACCTGACAAGCCTCTTTTGTTATGATGAGTAGGCCTTTGTTATTATGTCAACCGACAACCTCAAGTTGTGCAAGCAAATACAGGACTGGAATCTTAATCATTTTTAGTACTTAATTAATTTGCTATTAAGGGCCACCATTATCAATAAGCAATCTTATCACAGCTGATTTATTCAATAAAATACTCAATCCCAACTCAACTATGACCCTTAACTTCTATACAATTGGCTGTGTCAAGCTACATCCATATATTTCTCTCCCACTGTTTGTTTATGAATTAATCAATGGCGCACATAGAAAATCGTGTCTTTAATCTGAAGTATTGGCATACTAATTAAATGATAAGCATTTGGAGATAGAAACCCTAATTCTTTTATAGAATCATATATATTAAACCCAAAGTTGATCATGTATTTCTTTGTGATTAAGATCAAGTCCTAGGATTTGTTCACCTGAATGATTCATAGAGGTTCTTTTAGAATACAATTTATATTGATTCTTTTGATAGGTAAAATAACTTTATTTGGTCATATGTTATTCATGTTTCCCTATTGATTAAATTTAGAGTTCAACACCCTACATGAGGATAAATGGCTCTATTAATTGTACCTCATAACCATAAATGGAATGATACCTAACATGTGAAAAATGGCCCTTGTTAGTGTGCAAGGGGTTGTATTAGATTAGATATCAAAAGGGAAGTGAATTCCAAAAGGTGAACAAAAGCCACAAACTAAGTTGTGCATTGTCCCACACCAACACTAATGCCTTTGGCAGAAAAAAGAGGCAACTAAAACCTTTTATTTATTTATTTTTTCTTTCTTTCTTTCTTATATGTAGCAGAAATATTTGGTGTAGTTGACTTTGCAGTAGGGAATATGGGTAATGTATTTTGAAAAATCATTCCACAAAAGCATTTTTCTTGTGGGGTTGCGAGTTATCATGATAAGCTGTTTTGGCTCTATTCCCTTACCCCTCAAAATAAAAGCAGACCTTCCCACTCTCCCTCTGAACTACATTCAATCTCCATTCACCAAACAAAGTTAGGGAATTAAGAAAAAAAGGAAAAAAAAATCAAACAATAATGCTTCCTCAACACATCAAGATCTTCATTCTCATGTACCTTCTACTCATTAACTCCTCGTTTTCAGGTAAGATCGATCGAATACGAAAATAATTAATAAGCTGTTTAAGCACTAAAACCAAATCTATAATGAGCTCTACAAGCGATTGAAGTAGCTAGCATAAATCAAAACTTTTCTTTTACTTTGCAGCAAAAGGAGCTGATCACGACAACTTCAAGGGTTCTGGTATGAAGCTCACTAACACTCCAGATCATGAGGTAAGCCTTTTATCAATATTATCACATATACTATATACTTATATATGAAGAGTAATTAAAAGATAGTCTCAACTAGGTTTTAGTCCTTGATAAACTGATGATTAATACTTTATGATCTGATATCTGTTGAAGTTGATGCTTATGAAGGCGATGAATATTGGAAGGAAGCTACTTATCAAAGTTGATGCAATGTTAGATTATCAAGACCCGGGAGCCAACCCTGCACATGATCCACATAAAGGGCATTGAGGATGATGATCATGATTAATCATGTGGTGATTAAAGTACGTATGTACGTGGGAGTTAGTATTTATAATCCTTGATCGTGAGGTTTTAATTAATTAAGAAATCATCTTGAAGTCTATATATATGTGATCTTTTTGGGTGCAACTTAAGATTGTTGTGAGAGTCTGAGAAATGTGTGGATTTTCCCATGAGTAATGAGTTTAATATCATGATTGTGTGGAGTGTGTGTGTGTATATATATATATCATGTAATATGAACTCTTAATTTGCAGTTTGCAGTTAACTCTTAATTTGCAGTTTGCAGTTTAATGTCATTATATTAAGATCGTGCATGTATTACTGGAGATGTGAAATTGTAATCGTGATTAATCGCTTTATAGGAATTTGTTTTCGTCATAATCTAGAGATAGCTACGTATAGCAATTTCGTAGATTGATTTGAAAGACATATAAACATCCATGTTTTATTATAATAATCTCTATATATGTATATATATATGTACATATAAACACATCGATTTGAAAACGTTTATTTGCAAATTAGCCCTTAACTAAGATTAATGAAGAGGACAAATTGTACTCATAAAGAACAAAAATAAATCCTTTACTTCTTTTTTCTTTTTAAATTTTTTAAAATTCAAACATAACTCTTTCGTAGTCATCGATGATAATTCAGAATCTCCTTTTAACCCGAAACTGATGAAAAAATGAAAAGAAAAACTATATATATATATATATATATATCTCACACACATATATATTTTAAATTTACTAATTAAAAGTTTGTAAGATAACATGGACAGCACGCATAAACTGTACAAAAATATTTTTGTTTTGTTTTCTTTGTCCAATTTTTTGCTTTTTCATTTTATTTCTATTTTCTTATGATATATGTTTGGTGAATAATCTTCAAGGCTGCATAAATATCTGTGATTTTTACTGATCACGAGAATAAATATACCTTAAGAACTGTTCAGACAATATATAGTCTTATCTTATGAGGTATCCGCAAGGAGTAGTATTGCTCACCAACCCAATTTATTCCACATTTTCAAAATTGGGATTAGTTCTTGTTTGTAACTTTGCATTTCACTATTATATATTCTATTAAATTCAATTTTTGTAGCTGCGCTGAACAACTCCTTATTTATGAATGATTTAACTATATTTGATGCGATATTGATAAATGTTTTATAATATGTTAGGTACACATATGTATCACCTTCATTGCCAGTCGTAACATATATATATATATATATATATATATATATATATATATATAAGATTTTCCATTATTGTCTCCACTGCAATGGGAACATAAAATGGAAGGTTCGATCAATTTCAGACTAGCAAATAGCACTGTTATTGTTCTCCAATGTTTTTATTTGTTTGGCATATATATTGGTCCCCAATTTTATTTTCAATTTGGTATTGAGGTATGTAAGGTATTGTATTTTCTTTGACATTTGTTAGTCTTTTTGCCTTTCTATTTGAAAGCTCAACTAGAGTCATGTGAAAGTAGAAATATTTTGCGCCATTCGTCCATATATATAATGTTTTACCTGTTTAGTAAATTTAGTCTTGAAACATGTAATGTAATCTTTTTAAGTATAACAATTTATAATTAAATGAAAATTTCATGGACAAAAGTAAAAAATTTAGTCAAATTTGACTAATAGAAGATGAGATATATATATATATATGTGTAATTTTTTTTAGTTTTAAGTGTGATAATATAATTATTTTTGGACATAAAGTTTTGAAATAAATCAAACTGTCATTGTAACTTTTTTTTTTCCCCGGTTGGGATTCGATAATCTAATTAACTGTTTCTTTT
>JXTB01000033.1:1437140-1519081 GCA_002914805.1 Parasponia andersonii
AGAGGTATTAGATCTATTCTCTTTATATGTTCTTATTTGCTATGAATTAATACTATGCACTCATATAGTCAATTGTTTTGAGAAAATTTTTGAATATTCCTAGGCCAATCTTTCGCTGCGAAAATCGTTTTAAATCCAACAGATCACCATGTAAGAAATGCATCATTGACGTCAAGTTGGTGGAGATGCCATCCTTGAATTGCCGTAATACTAAGTACGACATAGACGGTAACTAGCTTGGCAACTGGGGCAAAAGTCTCTTTATAATCAAAACCTTCAATCTGACTATATTCTTTGGCAACCAAATGAGCCTTGTAACACTCTATCGTTCCATCAGATTTGAGCTTCAGTTTGTACACCCATTTACATCCTATAGGCTTCTTGCCAGGTGGGAGAGGCATAAGTATCCGTGTACGGTTTGCTTGGAGGGCTTGAATTTCATTGTGCATGGCTATGCGTCATAAAAGATCCTTTATGGCCTATAAGAAACTAGATAATTCTTTTGTAATGGTTAAAGAGGTGGCAAAATTTTTATCAGAGGTGGATAATCGATCATAGGAAAGTACTTGAGAGATTTTTTGGCATACCTGATGTGGTGACCATACCAGAGGTGGATGATGGAGCAAGCCGAGATGGGAGTGATGCTTCCACACGATAATTCTGAAGAAAAGTGGGTCATTTCGTTAGTCTTGTGGAGTGATGACGTGCAGGGATAGGTATGGAGCTAGTTGGAGCCATATGAGGAAAGTTGATGTCAATATTTTTAAGCTTATTAATCTCTGGTGGAGTATTTGTGGATGTCTTTGTGGGACTTTGTAACGTGTTAATTAGAATCATCATCATAAATAGGATTATTAGAAGTTAGTGTTATGGGATTCTTAATGGCAATAGAAGTGTATTTGAAAGGAAATTGTTGGAGCAGTTTCTCACCAGCTGTCCATGTGTCTCTGAACCGCTGATGCTGTATTCTCCAACTGTTCACGTGTCCTCGCTTTCCCAAAGTACTTTGAACTCCAAGTAGGGTCGGAGAGGCGGGGGTGACCACCTGTAAAGACTCTCTGATGCTTAAGTCAGTGGTCAATCTTTGATTTAGGGTAGTAAGGAATTAGTTCTATACGAGTATATATTTGTTTCTTGCTCATAAGCTTTTGTATACACTTCTTTTTGTAAGTGTACATGCCCCTCTCGGGAACGCATGACTCATATATATATAGTCCTGAGATTGTGAACTATCCGGGTCTTAATCTCAGGACTGAATATCTTTTTCCTTAAAGTTTTTCTAGAGGTCACGGGCTGAGATTACTGTGATCTCATCTGTACCGCTATAGCCTGATTTCCACTGCCTCCTATGGTTAGAGACTGTCAGGAGTACGATTTGGACAAATCGCCGTTCTGTCAGGGCGGCTTGCCCCTTGCGCACACCTACCCTAGATCGCATTAAATGCTCTGTCTGGGTCTGGAGTTGTGAGTTATTTTTCATTGTATTCTGGTGGAAGACCCTTGGGGCTTCTAACCCCCCAGCTGTCGAGGTAAGGGTCAGACTGGGCCGGGTCTGTCCAGGGTCTGTGATGGGCTCGACCCTAACCTCAGGCAGCCTAATGGTCGATGTGGTATCACGTGTGACCTGCGTGGCCTTTAGCTAATCACTCTCGATAACTGTCAGACAGTGGGCCCTGTTTGTGACCTATTCTGCCGCTTAATCATCAACGTGGTGTATGATTTGGGAACGGGTCCCACCACTGCCCCCATTTCCCTACTTGATGGATTCGTATCCATCAAGTGGAGAAATCGTTTATCCGTTCCTCCAATCTGGGGGATGCACGTGGTTCCCCCCTTACCGATGCGGAGGCACGCCATCCCATGTCACGAAATATGTTTAAATTTTGAAGTTCCGACTGTTCGGTCTCCTTTGCTCTCCCCTTTTCCAGAAAACTCTTCGGCTCCTCTTCTATAAAAGCCGCAATTATACTCATCTGCCACTTTACTAAAATCTTCAATCATTCTAGCCTCATAAAAATCTAGGGTTTCCGATTTCCTCCTTTCCAGAGACTTTTACTCTTTCACTCATATCCAGAACAATGGCTTCAAGTCAAGATCAGGAATTACACCCCATCGCGGATTCAGAGTTGGATTCACTAAGGAGACAGCTCTGCCTCCCCGATAAAGTGACGCTACAAAGGGTCGAGGGCCCTGTGGATTGGTATCTTCGTCCCTCTGCCCCCGAAGGCTCCATTATCTTGGGCAGAAAACACCTGGAATGGCTACGATTCCCTCTTCCTCCACTGATCTACCAATTCTTCGCTTTGACGGGGATCCATACGATGCAATTAAATGCAAACGGGGTCATGATTCTGATGGGGCTTTCCGCCCTGTCAGTTCTCTACAACCTGCATATCGACCTGGAGGTGGTCTTTTATGCTTATAAACTCACCCTCATCCCCCAAGAAAAGTTCTTACCCCACCTTTTACCTCCAACCGCTACCGGGACGTCATATCTTCTTGGGCTTGCCGAGGTCAGATAAGCAATGGGACTCCCACGCTAGGCTATACGCCATTGGAGGGGCGTGGTGCTCCCTTTGGGTGAATGGGGAGTACTTCCAAGTTCCCTCGGCTTTCATGTAGGGTAAGTACTTGATGGTGATTTTTGGGTCTGTGTTCTCTTCGTTTGTTATTGTTCACGTTATTTTGTCTTATGTAGCCTCGGCAGAAGAGAGTAGGTTCGAGCCACGTTTACCAGCGGGGTGGCTCAAGGGCCTGGAGGGGATCGTTATCTTCGGATCTCCTGGGGACTGCCGGCACATCAAGGCCACCCTCAATCCCTAGTGGTGAATATGATGCCTGGGATAGTTTCATACCTTCCCTTCCCCCTGGACACTTGGGTCATCACGAAGTATCTACAGAGCCGACTTGACGCCTCTGCCCTGAACCGATTCTGCTGGGATGAGCACGACCGAATCGCCATGGTGGGTCGGCAGGTCATGGCTTCGAGCCAATTGGTGGGCTCCAACGATCTGGTGGTGCCGTCTAGCCACGAGCTTGAGGAAGCTGTAAGGATGGTGGCCGAGGAGTGAGTCAGGCTCAGCAGGGAAGAAGCCGCCGCCCCCAAGAGGGCTAAGGGTAGGTTCATTTTCGCATCCTTGAGGTTCGTGGGTCAGATTATGGCTGTGACCTAAACATGTTGCTTGTTCTTTACAGGTTCTGAGACGGGCCTATCGGCTGACCCCTCCCCCGTCAAGGGAGGAGCCACGGGACACAAAGCTCGCCCTAAGGCACCCGCTAGCCGGCATCTCGCGGTACTCTCAGGAGATGAAGTGCTTGCAGTTTTCCGCTTCGACGCAGGCAGACCTCCATCCGGGGGAATGCCTGCCACACGGACCGTACATGGCGAGGAGATGCTGCTGAGTCTAGCTGGGAGCTCTGCTGCACCAACCTCGCCCACCCCTGACTCTGGTTCGAAATTGAGTGCTATTTGCCTCAGTGGGGAGATCACCGAGCTCAGTGGGGGGCTCCGAGGTTGAAGTCTTGACTATCTTCCCCTCCCCCAGTCCCAATAAAGCGGCGACACGAGGTCGGCTCATCTAACGAAGAAGAGGGCTGGGCGGAGAAGAGGGGCAGGGTTGCCCCCTCATCTGACAGTGATGACGACGGGGCCATGTTGACCCTTCTAAGGAGAAGAAGGTCGGTGCACAGTGGCCCGCCCAGAGGAGATGCACCACCTCCCGCCGTGGCTGATGGCGCTCCTGGTGGTGCCGAGCTTTCCTCCGTCCCTGCTGCCACTGCTTCGAAGGCATGCCCGGCTGGCAGAGAGGGTGCCTCACGGCTAGTGGGGCGGGGCCGTGTTCCCCAGACGTGAGCAATGCCCAAAGAGATAGTCCAACCGCAGAGCCGGAGCTGGAGGCACTCTCTTTGGAGAACGTCGAGCTGGTCACCAAACGTACTTTCGCGCAGGTTTGGTCCATTCAGTTGCTTCTATGTTTCTTAGCATCCTTGTTAAACACTGACCCCCCTTTTTTATTTAACTTGCAGCTGGCCGCCATCTAGTCTTTCTTCTCCTCTCGCGTCAGGGATTTGGCCGAGGAGCTGAGTTCTTCCTTTGTACTAGCCGAGCGCAGTGAGGCCGCCCTCGCCGAATTGAGGTCTAACTTCGATTTATATTAGAGTCTCGAGGAGGCGAGAGTTAGCAGCATGGTGGCTCACGCTTTGAGTGTCGAGAGGACCAGGTGCGAAGAGCTGGCTACGAGACTGGCTGAGGCGGAGCCCGACAAACTTGCTCAATCTGAGGCCGCTAGACTGGCTCAAAATGAGCTAAGGGTCAAGGAGCAAGAATTGCAGAGCGTGGGGGCAGAGATGGGGCTGGCTTTCGTCACTCGTGACAGGATTGTTGACGATGCCAAAGAAGCAAGAAAAGCTGAGGCGAAAGCCAAGCTAAAGGCCCATTCTCTGCAACGCAGACTCGACCGGTCCAACGAGGTAAATCGATCTCTCTTCTTAGATCACAAAAATTTGATAGGTGCTCATGTGGAGATGTCTCGCTAACATAACGAGGATCTTGTCGGTATTAACACTTTTTTGATCGACTTATCGCAGCGGCAAGCGGAGCTCAGGCTGACGGCACTGAAGGATAGGCTGGCGGACGTGTAGAAACTAAAAATGAGGTACCAGAGGCAGGTGGATGTCCTTTCTGCGGAAAGTTACAGGTCTGGCTAGGAGAATAGAGAGTTTGAAGGCCACGCTGAGGTGGTAATGCCAGATCAATTTGACGATCAGAAAGGCGTCAAGAGAGACCACTATTCCATCAAGCACTATATGCAGTAGCTCGAGGATGAGATCAGCATCACGTATCCGGCTGACGTGCTGAAGATGCTTGCTGCGGAAAAGGACGGGCCCTCTACATCTGCTTCTGGTGCCAAAGAGCTTATCTCCATTTCTGGTCTGCCAGAACGAACTTCGGAAGCCCCTGGTGCTCAGCCTGATCTCGGGGTCTCATCTGGTGAGGGGTCTAGCGCGGTCATTGTATCCAGTGATGAATCTGACCCTGGCACGCCACCCTCCACCGGGGTCCAAGTGCCAGGACAAGCCGCGCTCCCATCGACGGAGGTAACTAGGGTCCCTAACTTTGTACATTTGTAAAGCTGACCCTCGTTGTAACTTTCTGAACAAATAATAAGAACAGCGCAATTCTCTTTAGTCTATTTTCTTTTTCTTTGTTGACCATGTCTGGGGTAAAGTTAAGCCTTGTTATAGCCGTCTGTATAAATAATTATGGGTGACTTATATGGACACGATTTCAGACTATTAGTGAGTCTTCCTCGGGCCATGACTGCCAAGATTAGTTCCAGAGATAGGGGTGCAAGCTTTGACTCATCCGGTTTTACGGAGGTATAACTTCTGTTATAACTTGTTTTGGCAGAGTTCGACCCGCGCGTGTGGCTGGACTTCTCCGATCCCAAATGGGACTACGCTCAGAGCCAGCTCCAGAGATTGGTCGACCATTGTTTGGACCCGTCGTTGCAAAGGAGAAGGCCTGGGCTCGGCTCTTACCAGGAATGAACAGGCACTACCACTCCGACGTCTCTTTACGAGTCCGTTCGCGACCTGCCTCCCGTAAGAAGAGTTTGTGAGTGCGCACCACTATTAACCATGCGCTTTATATTTTTAGGACATAATAAACAGACTTTAATCTTAATTTCTGTCTCCACGTTTGGTTTGGTATTGGACTACTTCCAACGGGTAGACTCCAAATCCGTTCAAGTCCTGCCCATGCGCAAATAAATCATCCCCCGGGTAGAGCCTGCTTTCCTTTAGCTCTTCGTGTGGTTAAAATGTTCCTTAGGGAGGGTCCACTTCCAACAGGTGGATCCCGACCCTACTTTCCTTTAGCTCTTTGTGTAGCTAAAATGCTCTTTAGGGAGGGTCCGCTTCCAACGGGTGGATCCTGAAGCTAAAGTGTTCCTTATGGAGGGTCCGCTTCCAACGGGTGGATCCCGACCCTGCTTTCCTTTAGCTCTTCGTGTAGCTAAAATGTTCCTTAGGGGGTCTGCTGGCAAGCTTTTGGGCTGCGCACCCCTTTTCTCCTCGTACGTTTTCCCGGGTCATCAGCAAGCATTTTATTGCACGATGTGATTCTCATAGTACGATCGTTTTCGAGGTCTGCTGGCAAGTTTTAGCCGCACAGCTCCTCCTTCTTCGTACATTTTCTCGGGTCATCGACTAGCGACGTGATCCCCATAGTACGATCGTTTTTTGAGGTCTGCTGGCAAGCTTTTGGTTGCATAGCTCTTTCCTCTTCGTACGTTTTCTCAGGTCATCGATGAGCGACGTGACTCCCATAGTACGAGCGTTTTTGAGGTCTGCTGGCAAGTTTTTGGTTGCGCAGCTATTTTCCTCTTCGTACATTTTCTCGGGTCGTCGACGAGCGATGTGACTCCTATAGTACGAGCATTTTTGAGGTCTGCTGGTAAGTTTTTGGTTGTGCAGCTGTTTTCCTCTTCGTACATTTTCTCGAGTTGTTGACAAGCAACGTGACTCCCATAATACAATCATTGATTGCGTGAGTAGTGCGTATAGTCCGCAACTGTGGAAGACCCTTTTCCGTGGCAACCCGGTATGATTTTTTTGCCTGTGCAACTGAGATGTGGGGTCTGCCACTATGGGCAGACCCTTCTCCGTAGCAGCCTGGTGTGATCTTTTGCATGTGCAAATAAAATGTTGGGTCTACCACTGTGGGCAGACCCTTTTCCGTAGCAGCCTAGTGTGATCTTTTGCCTGTGTAAATAAAACGATGGGTCTGACACTGTGGGCAAACCTTTTCCGTGTGGCAGAGGACCTGACCTATTTCGGAATTAAGCTTTTTAATAATATAAGTGTTCACATGGGTCTCATGTGTGAGTAGTATATGGGGTCTGCCACTGTGGGCAGACCCCCTTTTTCCATAGCAACCCAAAAGATGAATCCATGCGGCAAAAAGGGAACTTGACCTGTTTTGGATTTAAGCTTTTCAATAATATAAGCATTCACATGGTCTTACATCATATGCATGTGTCTTACATGTGATACTTTTTCAAGTGTTGCGCGTTCCATGTGTTCGACAAGTTTTTCCCGGTCTTGAGCTCTTTCAGGACATATGTACCATTGTCGAGTGCTTTGATCACCTCATAGGGTCCGATCCAATTGGAGTCTAGTTTCGAGGAATTCCCTATTTTAACTTTCAGGACCCAATCTCCGGCATTAAATCGTCGAGCACTAACCTTTTTTGCGTAGTAGGATCTAGCCTGCTGGTGGTACGAAGCCAGGTAGACCAGGGCCATGTCTCTCGTTTCCTCCAGGAGGTCTGTGTTGCGGCTTAGCTGGCCTTCGTTTAAGGGGGGATCTCTCACCACTTTGGAACGGAGGGTCGGGAGGCCGACTTCGGTCGAGATCACAGCCTCTGAGCCGTAGACCATGGTGAATGGCGTTCTTCCAGTCGACCTCTGCTCCGTAATTCGATGAGCCCATACAACGACCGGCAGCTCTTCTAACCACTTGCCTTTAGCCTCCTGCAAGTTCTTTTTGATGTTGCTGAATATGGCATTGTTCGTTGCCTCCGCTTGACCATTCCCCTGAGGGTAGTTCACAGAAGAGAAACTGAGCCTTATATCATATAGGTTACATATCTCCTTAACCTTAGCATTTTGGAACTGTGTGCCATGATCGGCGTGTATCTCTTTCGGAATCCCGAACCGACAAATTATGTTCTTCCAAATGAAGTTAATCGTGTCTGTCTTGCTAACGGTTGCGTAGGCTTTAGCTTCTACCCATTTGGTGAAGTAATCCGTGGCCAACAGGACGTACCTCCTTCCCCCTGTACTTCTGGGGAGCTCTCCGACGATGTCCAGACCCCATTTAGCAAACGGCCAGGGGGTTATGTTTGAATGAAGTACCTCCGCGGGCTGGCGTTTCATTGGGGCGAACCTCTGGCACTTATCACATTTCTTGATGAATCGGGCCGCCTCTTCATCATGTATGGCCAGAAGTATCCAGCCTTTAGAGCCTTGTGGGCGAGGCTGCGTCTGCCAGAGTGGTTGCTGTATACTCCCTCGTGGATTTCCTCCATTAGCTTTTGCGCTTCGACAGGACCTATGCACCACAGCATCGGACCCATTATCGATCTTCTGTATAGTTGTTCCCCTACCATCGAGTACCTGGCAGTCTTCAACCTGACCGATCTTGCTTCTCAGGGGTCCGCGGGTAGGTTCTCCAACGTCAAATACTGGGTGATGGGTTTCATCTACCTTTCGTCAGTAGTTCCGGTTGCGAACACATGGTGTGCAGGGGGGTTCCTCCATGCTCCCGCCTTCTAGGAGAACTTCTATGCTTCCAGCCGTACCCCGGTTGACGCACTCTTAGCTAGCTCGTCGGCCCCTGGGGATCGATTCGATATTGAAATTGTCAAAGCGAGATTTTGCCCCCATTACCTTGGAGAAGTACCTGTGCAACTTCGGTTCTTTTACTTCGAAGTTTCCCTTGACCTGACCCGCAATCAACTGCGAGTCGGTCTTTTCTGCGATGTTCTCTACTCCAAACTGTAGTGCCAGCTCAAGGCCTTGCAGCAGTGCCTCGTACTCTGTCTCATTGTTAGTCACCTGGAAGCTGAGCCTCAATGCCTTCTCAACTCTGAGACCCATTGGGGTCTGCAGGACTATCCCGATACCTAACCTTGAGGTATTCGTGGATCCGTCGGTATACAGTGTCCAGGCTGAAGGGGAGCGAAGTTGAGACATCTGAGACGGGTCGTGCAGCTCGCCAAAGGATTCAATTTCTACCAAGAAATCCGCCATGACTTGTCCTTTCTTCACCGCTCGAGGTCGATACTCGATATCGTATATTCCCAGCTCGATGGCCTACTTGGTCAGTCGTCCCGACAGGTCTGGCTTAGCCAAAATTTGGAGGATGGGGAAATCCATATACACGGTGACTGAGTGTACCTCAAATTACTACCGGAGTTTCTTTTTAGCGTTGATCAGAGTGAGGACCAGCTTTTCTACCACACTATATCGCGTCTCGGCATCCAGGAGCATGCGGCTTATATAAAACACCGGTTTCTATTTACCGTCTTCCTCGGCGAATAGTACGGCCCTGATCACTATTTCGGACACTGCTAAATAGGCGTACAGGCGCTTCCCCTCTACTGGGGAAGCCAGGATAGGGGAGTTACTCAAATACAACTTGAGATCTGTTAGTGTTCTGTCCTGTTCCTCCCTCCAGATGATAGTAGAGCTTTTCTTCAAGCATTGGAAGAAAGGTTTGCATCTGTCGGACATCTTGGATACGAATCGGCTGAGAACGGCTATCTTCCCAGCTAGGCGTTGGACCTCCCGAATGGTGGAGGGCCTCTGCAAATCTGCGATCGAGGTCAGCTGGGTCAGGTTTGCCTCAATACCCCTCCTACTCACGATATGCCCTAGGAATTGACCAGAGGACACCCCAAACACACATTTTTTGGGATTCAGATGCATCCAATATTGCCTTAGAATTTGAAAACATTCATCTAAGTGTCCCAGATGGTCTGAATCTTCTCTGCTCTTTACGACCATGTCGTCTATATAGACCTCCATAGTCTTCCCTAGTAGCCTGGCGAACATTTTATTCATAAACCTTTGGTAGGTTGCCCCCGCGTTTTTTAAGCCAAATGACATACGCCTGTAGCAGTACAGACCACGCTCAGTGATAAAAGCCGTGTGGATCTGGTCTTCCGCGTACAGGGGAATCTGGTTGTACCCAGAGTAAGCATCCAAAAGGCTCATTCTGTTGAATCCCGCCGTCGCATCTACCATTTGGCCGATTCTTGGCAGGGGGAAGCTATCCTTCGGGCAGACCTTATTCAGGTTGGTGAAGTCTATGCAAATATGGTCATCGCCGGTTTTCTTCTTCACCACTATCGGGTTAGAGACCCAACGCAGGTACACACATTCCCTGATCAGACCGTTCTCCAGCAGCTTCTCTACCTCCTTGTTGATTGCCCTGTTTTTCTCTGGTGCGAACCTTCGGGGTTTCTGCCTGACTGAAGGGAAATTGGGATCTATGTTNGAGAACGGCTATCTTCCCAGCTAGGCGTTGGACCTCCCGAATGGTGGAGGGCCTCTGCAAATCTGCGATCGAGGTCAGCTGGGTCAGGTTTGCCTCAATACCCCTCCTACTCACGATATGCCCTAGGAATTGACCAGAGGACACCCCAAACACACATTTTTTGGGATTCAGATGCATCCAATATTGCCTTAGAATTTGAAAACATTCATCTAAGTGTCCCAGATGGTCTGAATCTTCTCTGCTCTTTACGACCATGTCGTCTATATAGACCTCCATAGTCTTCCCTAGTAGCCTGGCGAACATTTTATTCATAAACCTTTGGTAGGTTGCCCCCGCGTTTTTTAAGCCAAATGACATACGCCTGTAGCAGTACAGACCACGCTCAGTGATAAAAGCCGTGTGGATCTGGTCTTCCGCGTACAGGGGAATCTGGTTGTACCCAGAGTAAGCATCCAAAAGGCTCATTCTGTTGAATCCCGCCGTCGCATCTACCATTTGGCCGATTCTTGGCAGGGGGAAGCTATCCTTCAGGCAGACCTTATTCAGGTTGGTGAAGTCTATGCAAATATGGTCATCGCCGGTTTTCTTCTTCACCACTATCGGGTTAGAGACCCAACGCAGGTACACACATTCCCTGATCAGACCGTTCTCCAGCAGCTTCTCTACCTCCTTGTTGATTGCCCTGTTTTTCTCTGGTGCGAACCTTCGGGGTTTCTGCCTGACTGAAGGGAAATTGGGATCTATGTTTATCCAGTGGCAGGTGTGTGCGGGGTCTATCCTGGGCATGTCATCGTGAGACCACGTGAAGACGTCCTCGTTTCGCTTCAGGAATCCCAACATTTCGTTCTTTTGCTCCTCGGGTAATAAGGCCCCGATTAGAACCACTTTCGCCGGTTCTGCTTCTTTCAAAGGGACTGCTACCAGCTCCTCGATCGTGGATTTTGAACCGTCAGACTCCTCTTCGATTCGCTTCAGGTACCCTGGTAGGCGGTCCTTTGATTGCTATTCGTCCTCAGTCGTGGCGCTTGCACTCGCGTCGACTCCCCTCAGGGCAGTTGAAAAGCACTTCCTTACGGAGGCCTGGTCTCATTTGATGTCTATCGTATGGGTACCGTCCTTTGATAGATATCTTAAGACCTGGTGGAGGGTGGAAGCCACTCTATGCATGACGTGGATCCATCCCCTTCCCATGATGACGTTGAAGGAGGATTGGTAGTTAATGACGACGAAGTCCACATCCAAGTATCTCTCAGCAGTGCAGATATTCAGGGTCACGACGCCCAAGGAGTAGACCTTAGTGCTGTCGAAAGCGAATAGCAGCTGATAGGTTGGCCTGAGTGCGCTTCGATCCAGACCAATATTCTCAAATGTGCTAAGGAACAGGATATCGACACTACTTCCACCGTCGACTAGGACTCTTCTGACCAATGCGGAGCCGATCTGCAGTTTAATCACCAAGGGGTCGTTGTAAGGTAGGCGCACCATAGTTAAATCTTGCTTGGTGAAAACTATGGGGGCGGCAGAAGTGCGAGTCTCTCCCGACATCAAATGGTTGACGGAATGACCCATCCCCCTCAGGCACTTCACTCTTCTTTCAGTCTTTTTGAGGCATTGTTCCTTCTCCTCCTGATCCTGGGTCAACTCTGGCCTGCCCACAATAGTCGCCACTATCGTTAGGGTCTGCTCTCCTGACCCAGAGGCCTAGGTCTGCTTCCCTTTTTCAGGCCTGGTGACGTCTTCCAGTGGCTGGGTTCCGCCGATTTTCACATACTGTTTCAACCTGCTAGTGTGGATCGCCATCATGACTTGTGCGTAAAGGTTACGGCAGTATACGGTATCATGCTCGAAGTCCTTGTGAAACTGGCAATACCTGTTCCTTTTCTTCATATGCTCAGGGACGCCAGATTTGGGCGGGTATTTGAAAATGCCCCTGTCCTTGTTTTGGAGGTAGATCATGTCGATTGGCATGTTGAGCTCATACTTCGGCAGAGGGTTGCGGGACGTCTTCCTCCTCTTGCCACCTTCTTGACTGCTTCGAATGGGGGCTTTCTGTTTCGGAGTCTGCTCTTGGTCCGGTGAGGACCTCTTTACCCCTTGCGGGGCCGGGGGTTGTACCGGTGTCGTTGTTATCGCGGCGGAGGTCTTGGACACCTTCTGGTGGCTTTCCAGCATCCTGAATACCCCTTCTGACTTCGCCTAGATGTCTGCCATATCATACGGGAGATTCAAAAGGAGGTGGTCCGATAGTATTGATCCTGGCTGCAGGCTCCTGACGAATGATCCTGTGGCTTAGACCGAATCGGCATTATGGATTAGGGAATTACCTCGAGGAAACGCGACAGGTAGTCTCGCGGGGACTCACTTGCGGCCTGCTCCAACCGGTCAAGGTCTCGCATGGTTTTTTGCTGTCTCCGGACACCCGCGTACTGCTTTAGGAAAATTTTGCAGAAATCTTCGAACCCGTTTATGGATTTTTCCGGGAGCTATCTAAACCATAGCAGGGCTGGTCCCGCCAGGGTCGTAGAGAAGACTTTACAGGTCACGGCCTCGTCCCTGGTTTCCAAGGCCATCTTCTATTGGAAGTTGTATATGTGATCGAGAGGGTCGGTTTTCCCCTCGAACGACTTGAAGGTCGGGGTGGTGAAGTCCCTCGGCTTGGGCTCTATCTGGATCCAGTCGGCGAAGGCCGTCCGGTTGATCCCTCGCACCATTTGCTCTGCCAGATCGTCGGGGGTCTGGCTGTGATGGACCCCGAGTCTCTTACCCAACTCCGCCATCATCTCTTGCTTCCAGTCGGAAGACATACCTCCTGGGCTTCCATGGGATCTTCCGCCCATCGGCCCCCTGGCCTGGAGGGGTCTCGACTGGCTTTGCCGCGTCCCCTACATCTGCGATCCAGATGGGGCGGGAACTTCTCCTCGCGGTTGGCTTCAAAATTCTTGTTGGACTTCTTCATCAAAATCTTCTCTCCACTGGCTTCTGTCTTCACTCGCCAGCAGCCCTTCGATGAGGGCGTTAACTCTGCGTACCTCCGCGACTTCATCCCTTAAACTCAGGACGGCCTCATGGGCCATCTCTGCCTTCCGGTTCGCTTCCGTCAGGGCGGCGAGCATCTGATCCAACTTCTGCTCCACGTCTGGTTGTGCTTCTCGGGAGCTCCCTTCGGCGTCGGGACGTGTGCTCCTGGTGCCATCTGACGTTGTATGGCCTTTTGCTCGTGGAGAACGCGATCGTGAGTTTCCCATTCTTTTTCTCACGCTCAACCGTTGTTTCCCACAGACGGCACCAAACTGTTGGAGCGGTTTCTCACCAGCCATCCACGTGTCTCTAAACCGCTGATGCTGTATTCTCCAACTGTCCATGTGTCATCGCTTTCCCAAAGTGCTCTGAACTCCAGGCAGGGTCAGAGAGGCGGGGGTGGCCACCTGCAAAGACTCTCCGATGCTTAAGTCAGTAGTCAATCTTTGATTTAGGGTAGCAAGGAATTAGTTCTATACGAGTATATGTTTGTTTCTTGCTCATAAGCTTTTTTATATACTTCTTTTTGTAAGCGTGCATATCCCTCTCGGGAACACATGGCTCATATATATATAGTCCTGAGATTGTGAACTATCCGGGTCTTAATCTCAGACTGAATACTTTTTTCCTTAAAGTTTTTCCAGAGGTCACGGGCAGAGATTACCGTGATCTTCTCTGTACCGCTATAGCTTGGTTTTCGCCGCAACCTATGGCTTGAGTCTGTCAGGGGTACGATTTGGACAAATCGCCGTTCTGTTAGAGCGGCTTGCCTCTTGCGCACACCTACCCTAGATCGCATTAAATACTCTGTCTGGGTCTGGAGTTGTGAGTTGTTTTCATTGTATTCTAGTGGAAGACTCTTGGGGCTTACAACCCCCCAGCTGTCGAGGTAAGAGTCGGACTGGGCCAGGTCTGTCCAGGGTCTGTGATGGGCTCGGCCCTAACCTCAAGCAGCCCAATAGCCGATGTGGTATCACATGTGGCCCGCTTGGCCTTTAGCTAATCACTCTCGACAGCTGTCGAACGGTGAGCCCCGTTTGTGACCTGTTCTGCTACTTAATCGTTCACGTGGTGTATGATTTAGGAACGGATCCCACAGAAATACCTTTACATTTTGAAAGAAAGTAACATCACGAGAGACAAAAACTTTACGAAGCTCAAGATCATATATTCTGTATTCCTTTTTCCCATGAGGATAACCAAGAAAAATGCAACAGATTACATGTTTGTCGAATTTGGATGGCCTTGGGGCATGAGTGGAAACAAAACACAAACATCGAAATACTCGTAAATGTGAGTAATTAGGTATTGAATTAAAAAGCTGCTCATAAGGTGTTTTCTTTTGCAAAATTAGTATGCAGTTTATAAGATAGTAGCAGTTAAAATAGTACTCGAAGTTGCTTTTTTGGTAATTTGAGTAGAGAGGAATTAATTAAACTCAAAATTACTTAATTAAGGATAAGCAAGATATTAATAGAAATGGAGAAAATGACATAGAAAATTGTAGCAATACAATTTCACATATCAGAAAATTATGATGTCTTTGACGGTTCAACTTGCAAGTAAAGAGGTGTGGGTGGTTTTAATGGCCATTACCACGTGTTAGATAACTAGTATTTCTGATGCAGGTGATACTAGCCATACACCTAGAAACAAATAAAAAAGATAGTTATTTTTTCTAACACAAATAATTCCAGCTATTTGGTTAGAGATATAGACAAATAATACTGAAAATAAATAATTAAAAAGTTTATATCTTTGACATAAGTGATTCCACCCATTTTATCAAACATAAAATAAAATAAAAGTGTTAAATTTAACGTATTATAAACAAGAATTGTATACACCATATCTCAACTTGCTAAATAACTCAAAATTACGAATATGAAGGAATTTAAAGTATTGAATTTAAATATTAGCACAATATATATGATTAGCGCCTTATAAATATTTGAAGTAAAAGAAAATAATTAGGTGAGTAGCTCAACATTCTTAAAATCTGTATAAATAATAATAATAATAAAAATATAAATACATGGATGTTTGTGTATATGTATGTATGTGTGTATATATGTGTAATTGTATAGATGCCTATATATGTGAATATATATGAAAACATAAATGAATACTTAAAAGATGTAATTATATAAATATGTGCGTATTGGGTATATACAATATGTACATATGGACATGTATATAAGTATTGACATATATGAGTATATGTGAAGATGCTGGCTTCAGGTGGAGATCCAAGAGAGAAAGGGAGATGATGAGAAGTTGAAATATGTCC
The DNA here is from genome assembly GCA_002914805.1 of Parasponia andersonii. Lineage (NCBI taxonomy): Eukaryota > Viridiplantae > Streptophyta > Magnoliopsida > Rosales > Cannabaceae > Trema > Trema andersonii. The sequence goes on from JXTB01000033.1 coordinate 1,452,514, forward strand.
ATTGTTTTGTGTAGGAACTGAGAAAAAAGAAGAGAGAGAATTAATGGGTGCGGAAATCAGAGGAAAAGTTTGTAATATATATCTATTTTGTATTAACCTGATCAGTTCTTATTACAAAGCAGTCCCATATATATAATAAGCATTCAAAATAGAGCTCAGCTTGGTGGCAGAATTATGGACACCTCACTGTGACGTGTCTTATGGAGACAAAAGTTTTCTTTAGTGTTTGACACGTGTCCAAGCTGCTAGAAATTGTGAGTTTGAGGTGGCAAGGCATGAGTCCTCCAATATCCAGTGTTAACATGTGCCGTGATTTTATTGGCCAATGTGTGGTATATTAACATTTGTTTTAGATGTCGTAGTACTATACTATCTAATGCAATTTTGACGCGTTATATTTTTTAATTAATTTATAAAATTATGTTTGTCGCATAATTTATTAAGCCTAAATCATGAAAATTAAGTAATACCCTAAAACAAATGGCATCCCCCAGGAGGTTTTAGGAAGATGTGTTGGAAAGAGTAAAGCTCGTGTCATTTTTATCAAGCGTCTAATGTTTATGTTCAACCACTCCATTTTGTTGCAGAGTGTCAATACAGCTAGTGTGATAAAAATCCCTATGGATATGTAATATTCTTCAATTGTGAACTCGTGGGCATTGTTATCACTTTGTACAACCTTAACTTTGGAAGAGAATTGAATTTCAACCATATTAAAGAAATTGATCAAGTGAGTTTGAGTTTTTGATTTGTGACACATCAAGTAGACCCATGTACACCTAGTAAAATCATCAATTATGGTGAGAAAATATCTGGCCATAGAAATAGAAGCAACGTGATAACCACCCCAAATATCGACACATAATTTTCAAAATGTGTTTGACTAGAAATTTTACTCGAGAAAAAAAAGGCAATCTGGTTTGTTTTGCTAAGGGACGAACAAAATAATTATTTGTGTTGCAAACTTTATTCTCATCTAAAAAGAGAAATAAAATAGATATTTTATTTGAAGGATGTCTAAGACGTTGATACCAAGGGATAGAGGAAGAGGAAAGGATTGAATTGCATGAAGCTTTTTGTGCTTTATAAAGATAGTAGAGTCCCTCCCGTTTAGTTCCTGTCCCAATCATCTTCCCCAAGTGCAGGTCCTGTACCACACAAAAATGAGTGAGGAATATGATGGTACAAAAGAAGTATCGGGCAAGTTTGCTTATGAAAATGAGATTTAATTAAAAGTTTAGAACACGCAAAACAATATCAAGAACCAAACTAGATGAGAACATAACCCGACGAACATGTGTAACATTAGCAATAGATTCATTTGATAGTTCTACTATTTATCCTTAACAATTTTTGAAGTTGTGAGTAATTCAGGACTGCAAACAATACGATTAGTTGCTCTATTATCAAGAATCCATGTTGTTTTCTTGCCTTGAGAAGAAAAACAAAGAACTTTACCCGAAAGTTCATCATGAGTTGAGGGATTACCAACATGATTTGCCATGGAAGACTTGTTATTGTAAGCATATGCAGGATTTGTTGGCACTGCTGCTGAGTAAAAGGCAATAAATTAGATATGTCATCCTTCTCATCTTGTTGTGGAGCAGCAAATAATATGATTCCTTGAATATGGTCATGTATCTCATTTTCAATATGAAAGAGTTGGACACTATTTACCTAAGAAAAACGTTCTCGTAATTCATTCCATATTGCATGTGCTCCATTATAATAGATCACGCTGGCTGCAATTTCTTTAGAGAGTGAACTTAATATCCAGGTCTTGATAAGGATATCACAAGAAATCTACTATTGCAACTTGTCACCTGCATCCTTTTTTGGTCTTATCATCGATCCATTAACAAAGTCACATTTGTTTTTGACTGTTAAGGCCATAGTCATGGAGTGATTCCATGTGCTATAGTTTTTCTCGGTAAGAAGCTGTGACACGCGAACCAACTCAGGTTGATCTGAATGATGAAGATACAGAGGGTGGTTGGGATTGTCAAACTTACATGCCATGCTCGATTGAGTTGACTTCTTTGGGTCATTCTCATCTCCCATTATTAATACTGAAATGGGCAAAGTATTTCAGGCCACAAAGATTCGGTGCTCTGGTACCACAATAAGAAGATATTTTTGTAGAGAATTATGATGGTTTTATTCAACAGAAAAGATACAATTTGTATACGATGTTATACAATTTAGATTCTAATCTATTGCCTAGAAATTATCTCTGACTTTCACTAGAATAGAAACAAATTAATTAAGTCAATATACAATATTTATTTTCTTATTCTAATTGATTGTCTTTAATCGTTCATGAATCTAAATATTCAATTCTGAAATTTAGAGATTAAAATGAAATTTTTATGTTGAAGAAAAGACTAAAATGGTCTTTCAACCCGTTTTTGAAAAAACGGATCATCGTTTCAGCATTAATGCTGTAACCTTAAAGGCAAACAGAAAAACGTCGCCGTATTAGCGTCAATCCTAACGGCCAAAAAAAAACCTCATTCAACCAATCAAAAAACACCACGTGTCCCAAACAGTTTGTAGGAAAAGACACTTGTGTCCTCCTCACAAAAAAAAAAAAAAAAAAAAAAACTGCCAACCAACAACAGCAACAAGAGCAACAACCTCCCTCACTCACACTTTTGCCAGCAAGGATAGACATCTGATCTGCAATCGGCGGCCCAGTCCACTCCCATCAGACCTTCCTTCTCTTTCTCTATTCTCTCTCTACTTTACAATTAATCACTTTAGGAGAAGGGGATTTGTTGGGAATGGTGGCAAGTTCATATCCATAATTAACTCTGTAACCTCTTTTGCTTATATTCCATTTTATTTTTTTTCACTCTTTCATTGTTCTCTAATTTATCATAATAGTTCACACAAACTTCATCATTGTCGACCTCGTCCTCCTCCACGTGTTTTGCGCGCTGCCAAGATGCCGGGCTTAGTCTCAGTCAAAACCCCACCCGACGCGCCACCGCTACGGATCTCGGTCTCCGAAACCCAAACCCCGACCCAGCCCCAAAGATCCGACCCGGGAATACCCAAAACCCCATCCCCACACCCCAAAAGGCTCCCCTCTCCTTCCGCCTCCGCCTCCGCCTCCGCCTCCCGGTCCAAACCCTCCCCGGACCGTCGATCCAAGAAGCCCCAGCCCGACAGTCCGAACCAGATCTTGTCCGAGGCTTCGCTTGACAACCCGGATCTCGGCCCGTTTCTGCTGAAACTGGCCCGGGACACGATCGCCTCCGGCGAGGGCCCTATAAAGGCGTTGGATTACGCGGTCCGGGCCTCGAAGTCGTTCGAGCGGTGCGCCGTCGATGGCGAGCCCAGTTTGGACTTGGCCATGAGCCTTCATGTTCTTGCTGCTATATATTGTAGCTTGGGGAGGTTCGAGGAGGCTGTGCCGGTTCTGGAGAGGGCGATTCAGGTGCCCGACGTTTCGAGGGGTTCGGATCACGCGCTCGCCGCGTTCTCGGGCCATATGCAGTTGGGGGATACGTACTCGATGCTGGGACAGGTGGACCGTTCGATTTCGTGCTATGAGGAGGGACTGAAGATCCAGATCGAAGCTTTGGGTGATACTGATCCCCGAGTTGGAGAAACATGCAGGTCTGGTAGATTTCCAGTTATCGTTTCCTATGTGGGTTTATCATTTTTCGACCGAATATTGAACGTGCTCTGTATTTTTAGTTAAGAGTTTGGTAGAATCTTATACGGAAATGGCTATAAATAGAAATCCTTTACAATAATTAAGCTGAGTAAGGTAGATTATTTAGAGAGGTTATCTTAATTATGGTGAAATTAAGTTTGTTACAAAATGTTTGTGAAATGTAGATTTTTATTTAAAATTCCTTTGGGATAAAGAAGAGGACTTACTGAATCATAATCATTATTAGGATACTTGGGTTAGTGTCCTGGTTTGTTGATTTCCCATATTTAAGGATTTAAGGGTTCATGCTGATATTAGGAGGGATTGACGTAGTTTGAAAAACAAATGTAAAGTTTAAGGTGCATAAGGACATGGCATTCCCTAAGGAACGGACGGATTTTCTTTCCTTATTTAAAAAAAAATATTAGTTTAAAGTGAGGTTTCTGGAGAGAACTGCAAATAGTATGCACTGATTGGGAAAATACAGGTTTACCCACAAAAGGAAATATTGTGATCATCCTCTAACTTTAATTAATATCCCCTATCTCCTCATTAATTACAATCATTCCCAATCCCTAAAATAGGAAAGAATTCAAAGAGTTTAAGTTAGATTTTGTTGAAAGAAAATAACTTGACAAGAATTGTAGGATTTATTTTGGGAAAACATGACAAACTTAAAATATATAGCAAATCAGAAAAGGAAAGAACTTTACATTTATGTGTATTTATTATATTCTTCTTTAAGGAACTTTCTTGTTTAATTACTGTTTATATAGAAGCAAAATATTAAAGCTGTTCATGCTTAAAATATGATCCAGATGCAAAACTTTAATCCTACCTTCTTATCATAGTATTTATTGGCTCCGTCCAAGATTACCATAAATATATGCACAATGAATTATTATTTGGTAAGATTAGAGCTTTAGTGATAGTTTCTCGACGGTACTAATAATAAAGTGAAATGGTATCAAAATGCAGGTATTTAGCTGAGGCTCATGTTCAAGCAATGCAGTTTGATAGAGCAGAAGAACTCTGTAAGAAAACTCTTGAAATTCACCATGTCCACAGTGAACCAGCATCTCTCGAAGAGGCAGCTGATCGACGGCTGATGGCCCTTGTATGTGAGGCAAAGGGTGACTATGAAGCAGCCCTTGAACATCTTGTTCTTGCCAGCATGGCAATGATTGCAAATGGACAAGACAATGAGGTTGCGTCTATTGATGTGAGCATAGGTAACATTTACATGTCTCTGTGTCGCTTTGATGAGGCCATCTTCTCCTACCAGAAGGCGCTTACTGTTTTTAAGTCATCAAAGGGCGACAGCCATCCTTCGGTTGCATCTGTGTTTGTACGTCTTGCCGACCTATACCACCGAACTGGAAAGCTTCGGGAATCCAAGTCATATTGTGAAAATGCTCTCAGGATATTTGCAAAACCTGTGCCTGGAACTACAGCAGAAGAGATTGCTGGTGGGCTGACTGAAATTTCTGCCATTTATGAGTCTGTTGATGAACCAGAGGAGGCACTGAAGCTCTTGCAGAAGGCAATGAAGTTGTTGGAGGATAAACCCGGACAGCAAAGCACGATTGCTGGAATAGAAGCACGGATGGGAGTGATGTTTTATATGGTTGGTAGATATGAGGAAGCAAGGAACTCTTTTGAGAGTGCTATAGCAAAACTTAGAGCTAGTGGAGAGAGAAAGTCGGCTTTCTTTGGGGTTGTGTTGAACCAGATGGGATTGGCTTGTGTGCAGCTGTTCAAGATAGATGAAGCTGCTGAGTTGTTTGAGGAAGCAAGGGGGATACTAGAACAAGAATGTGGCTCATGTCATCAAGATACCATTGGGGTATATAGCAATCTTGCAGCAACCTACGATGCAATGGGGAGGTAAGAACCTATGGTCTGCATAGTGTAACTAATATTGATTGAAAAAATCATGGTTCAGCATTACGGATTGCGTGTCTCTATCTTCGCTATGAACAAAACTAAACTGGAGTTTTAGATTGCCAACTGTATTTGGTAGAAGAGATGGTCATTAATTAGTCAATCCTCTAAAGTCATCTAACTCAATTAGAGAACTTTCATATTTTGCTGGCTTTCTTTGTTGTCACGGTTGAAATATTAAATCACGGCTCATTATTATATACATTCTATATAATCACTTCATTCTTTTATTTGTTACAAACTCTGGAAAGTTTTTGAAAATTCGGACTTTTCCATGCTATATGTTCTTCAGAATTCTTTCCATGGTGTATAGAATTTTCAAAAACTTCGATCACCTCGACAACACCCTTTATCCCTGGTTATCCATGGTGATCTCTGTTGTTGTTCCTCTATCAACAGATTTTGTTTTGTTGCTCTTTGTTTCTACAGTTTGTCTGAATGCTCATAATTTGTAAAGAAGACTTCACTGGGAATAACTGCCTCTATCATTACTTATATTCCAGGTTTACAATGTGTCTAGATGTGTCCACTCCATGGACATTCTGCTATTAGTTACTTCTAGTTCAAGTTTTTGGCTGCACTTTCTCTAATGTGCTCTGTTACCATTTTGGTATCTAGTCTTCAAGCAAGACCAGTAAAGAACTTGGTCCCACTTGTTAACATTTAGCTATTTGCTTTCGTTATTTTGATGAATTGAAATGGGATTGTTTCAGAGTTGAAGATGCAATTCAGATTCTGGAGTATGTTCTTAAATTGCGTGAAGAAAAGCTTGGAATTGCAAATCCTGATTTCGAAGATGAGAAAAGAAGGCTAGCTGAGCTTCTGAAAGAGGCAGGTAAGACTCGAGACAGAAAAGCTAAATCACTTGAAAACCTCATTGATCCCAACTCGAAGAAGACGAAGAAAGAGGTGACAAAGAGGTGGCCAGGCTTGGGGTTTAGAATTTAAATGAAAGATGTTCATTGATACCCTTCTACATCCATCTGATTTCTTACAAAGTGCACATTGTGTAACATAGATCATGTATAGGGTTGAAGTTGTAATTCGGCGAGGTTTTTCCCGTTTCTTGAGCTTTGAAATACTCTCATTTATTTTTCCCCTGGTTAATTATTTTATTAAATGTCTGCTGTTGTGAGCTTGAAGTTGTTCACTGAGAAAAAGGAAAAATATTCATCTGAGTGAATAAAATACTTGTATGTTTTTCTCCTTACAGATATATCTTTTTTACATTGCTTGAAGCTGAAAACTCATTGCTGTTTATGAAAGTTTTAGGACATTGCTCTGTTTTCATAAATCCCTTCTGCATGCAGTTGACAAAATCGACAGATTGGCTTCGATTATTTTTTTAGCCTAGCCTAGTCTTTTGTTGTTTAAACATTGTGGCTGTCCTCAACCAACTTTAAGTTCAGAGATCATGATGTCCAGGTTTTCATTTAAATATAATTCAGATAATACTACATTGTATAATGTCTCAAAGGCTTAGTTGAAGTTGAAATTATTAAAGTAAAGATTGGGCTGTTATATGTGAGCTCAAATTTGTAATCACAGAAAGCGCAGTGCATATAGTCATAACACTTGAATTTTCTGATGCCCTAGAGCATGAGTTCAAGTTCAATATAATGTACGTGGATGTGATTTTTTTCCTTGTTTGATTTGCTTCTCTTGTTTTGAGTTCTTTTTTATAACTGAATAGTAAGTGTCTGTCAGCTAGCTCACACTGATGGCCTTTTGCATCTAATATTACCATATTGATCCTATCCAAAAGAGGCAGAGGGATTATCTATGTGCCCACAAACATATAAGTTCCTTTAGAATTAATCAGAGAAAATGAAAACCATTCTTATGAATTTCCAAGTTCATGTTTCAATTACATTTACTCCAATAATAGGATTCTGTTATTAAATTATTAGTTGGGCCATCCCGTTAATATGTAAGTTGGGTAGCCTTGCCTTTTCAATAAATTCTCCATAATAATTTGTAGCCGTTGGCTTAAGGTTCTCGATAATAATTGGCCGACTCTGAACCAACTAAATAAAATTAATTAATTGTGGGAAAAAGGGGAAGAAGGGCAGTTTTGGGGGGGATGGGGGGCGCTATGTCTGGGGGAATACGCTGAAAAGATTCAAGAAGTCTGCACTACAACAGAAAATCCTGGTAAAATTACATTTATAAAAAACGTAAAATATGATTAAAAGTTTAGTGACATTTTAAATATCATCTTTTTTTAGTGACATTTATATAACAAAAATACTAAACTGTATTAGTGTCATCTTTGAATGCCACTGAATTGTTTGATTAATAAATAATATTTTTAGAATGTCTGAAAAATATTTTAGTGGTTTTATAAAAATGTTACTAGATCATGACATTTGGAAAAAAAGTCGCTACACTTACTTTCTTGGGTCAAATATAGAATTGACCTATGAATTATACTTCTTTTATTACTTTGAAATGAATGGTCTTTGAATCATATCTGTTACATCATTTTGCTCTTTAAATTTTAATTTACATAGGAATAGTATGTGAATTAGGCAATTGTTATAATAATGAAACTTTTGTCACAAATTTTTAGGATTTTAACATAAAATAATCATGAATAAAACATATAATTAGACATTATTTATTTCTCTAAATCAAATCTCATTTTTAGCTATAGTTATTAAACTATGCACATAACTTATTTTTGTTAGCAACTTGTGGAAAAAAATAATTCTTGTTATAATAATTGCGTAAATTTTAGTAGTCTACCGTGTAAGTTAAAAATTAAAATCTCATTCTTGATCATAATTACTAAATCATGTGTATTAAATATTTAACAGTTTGTGACAAAAAGATTATTATTGCAGTAATAATGTAATTTAAGATTTATTACTATGTAAGTTGAAAATTTAATTAGAAAGCAAATTAGTACGATATGTATAATTGAGAAGTTACTAATATTATTAAACCTAGCTTTTTTTAATAGATGTTGTGATTTTAAAATAACATAGGACCATGATAATGGCATTATAAATATCAATAAATCTGGTCAATTAATTAGTAAAAACATGTTATTAATTTAAGTTTTTTTACATAGATTTTTTTTTAAAAATTTTTTGGAGAGAGACATATAGATTTTCATTCTAGTCTAAAAGTTTTAGTCGTAGTTACCATGAAAACAATAAAAAAAAAAAAAAAAGAAGAGAACTGGCGCTGCGTTTAGTAAATCTGGGCCATTATTTAATTAAATAATGAAAAAAGATAAAATAGTCCAAAAAGTAAACAATTAACGAAAAACAAAATAAAAAAAGTTTTGCGAGCTACGCCTTTTTAAAAAAAATTGAAACCTAAGAGAATATGAGCACACGTCTCTGTACATAAATCATTCACAAATACGGATGAAAACTAAAAATATTTACAAAAAAATTATCAGAAAATTAAAGTAGAAGTAATTCAAATTAATCAAGAAGTTGTATGTTCGTATCCGTGAAATCTGCACAATTTTTTAACAAAATAAAATTAGCAAACACATAATTAATTACATCTAAAATAGTAAAAAAAATGAGATGAAATGAATCTTAATCAAAAAAACATGATTGAAAATAATTAATATTGTTTATTATAATTTCCTGAGCAACGTGAGTGTGATATGCTTGTTGGAGCAGTTTCTCACCAGTCGTCCACGTGTCTTGAACTGCTGACGCTGTATTCTCCAACTGTTTATGTGTCCTTACTGTCTCAAAGTTCTCTGAACTGCAAGCAAGATTGGAGAGGCGGGGGTGGCTACCTGCAAAGACTCTCCGATGCTTAAGTCAGTGGTTTTTCTTTGTGTTGGGTAGCAAGGAAAAATATCTTTGTGTATGGATATCTCTGTCTTTTTTGTTCACAGACTTTCTTATATATATATATATATCTGTTCTTTTGGCATATATGCCCCTATCGGGAACGCATGATTTCTATATATGTAGTCCTGAGATTGCGAACAGCCTGGTTCTCCATTTCAGGAATGAATACCTTTCACCTCAAGGTCTTTTTTAACAGTCACGGGCCGAGATTTCTGTGATATACTCTGTGCTATCGTGGCCTGATTTTCGCCGCCTCCTACGGCTTCAATCTGTCAGGAGTAAGATTTGCGCAAATCGCCGAAAGATTTGCGCAAATCACCGTTCTATCAGGATGACCTGTTCCTGGTACACACACTTACCCAGGATCGCATTAAATGCTTTGTCTGGGTCTGGAGCCGTGGGTTGCTTTTCATTGCATCCAGTATGAAGACCCTTGGGGCTTCTGACCCTTCCGACTGCTGAGGTAAGGGCCACTGTTCCCAGATAGCAGACCCTTGGGGCCTTTGACCCCCCAACTGTCGTGGTTGAGGTTTGACTGGCTGGACCGTTTGGGATCAGCGACGGGTTCGGCCCTAACCTTGGACGGCCCAAAGGCCGATGGTGAGATCACGTGCGATCCGCGTGGCCTTCCTCGTGGCACAAGTTTCGGGAACGGGTCCCACAATGCTGATGATGAAAATAATAGTTGATGTGTCAAGGTGCTTGCTTATGAGAAGTATAAGTGTTTGGTATCTAAAAGTTAGTCTTTTTCAAGATTACTGCAATACATACTGCATCTTCCGACCAAAAATAGAAAGGAAAAAAAATGAAGTATCGTCTTATAATACAGCGTAAAACAAGTAATAGAAGATCAACTCTACTCTCCACAATCATGTATATTAATTAATCAAAGTACAAATTAATTCCTAGAAGAAACAACTTTGTAGCCACATATCCGACAATAATAACAATATATAAAAGAAAATATTAGTAACCAACGAATAGAAACTCAAAAGTATATTAACTCATAAGGATAGTAAAAGAGTGGCTTTATTGCCACGCCTATGTTTTTTCCTCTCCCAATACCCTTTCTAATTACTTAATTGTTTACAAACATATCCTCCTGTAAATTAATAAAAGTATCCTTATATAGGCATTACATAAATAAATTTCATTTCTAAGCTCACCACTCAAATATACCCAACATAGCACTCTTACAAAATCAAGTCATCAATACAAGAAATCAATAATTTGATTTTCCCAATCATGGATGAATAAATTGTCAATATTTAAGACTTTGATTATACCATTAATTTCATTGCAATAAGGTAATTTTTTTAAATTTTAATATTATTAATGTTTATTTTTTATTACCGATATAAAATTTATTAAAAAAAAAAACTAGAAAGAGCAATAGCATCTCATGATGTGATTTTTGTTTTATTTTTATATATACTTGCTTAAATTAGTTCCCCGCGCGCCCCCTAAAACTACATCCATGTATATATATTCAGTTTCTTAAATTGGGTGTGATTTTTTTTTTTTCCAAAACAATAGATATAGCCAATTAGAATAACGTGGTCTTGTAAAACAGATTCCTTATCATATTCTCTTTTCTCTTTGTTAGTAGAAAATTTCTTGAACAATTAGTTATTAACAAATTTATATAATTCTAATGAGTTTTTGTCACTACCTAAAATTCAAGGCTGTGATTTTTTATAATTTTGAGTGTAAATTAAAATAAAGAAAGACTTTGCAAAATTCCAAGAAAATTGAGTACTTAGGTTTTCATTTTTAGTCCTCAAATTATTAAAAATTCCTTATAAAAAGGGGTCAATCTTTAGTTTAATTTATAAAAAAAATACACCAATTAAAATTCAAAAAAACATAATTAAGTTGCACAAAAACTTGGTTTGATAAAACTTTAGTATTGATTAAAAGGATTTCACAAATCTTGAGCTTGAGTATCTAAAAAATTTAATTATAGAGTTAGTCAAAATTCCAAGTACTTAAAACTTTGAAAATATACTCATTGAGAACCATAGTGTCTCATTTATACACTATGTTCTCGACTAGTAGTAAATATATCATCATACATTCACTTAGCAGAAACAAGAAACTTGGCTAAATAGTTAGAAATGAAAACGAATAGGACAAGATATAAGGACCAACGGAAGATGAGTAAGAATAAAACCACAAATGTAAGCCAAACGACTTGCCTAGCAAACGAGATAACTAACTCGGATGAACAACCACCTAAAAGGGAGGAAAATAAGAGAGGTGAGCTCGAAAGCTTAGTAGAGAAACTATCACCTAATTTAAAAACCTTTCTAGTGATGGAGAATCATTGCATGGTTACTTTCATCAAAAAACACCTTTTTGCAAACCATATGTATATACACACACATATATAACAGTCTCCAAAGTTGATAATCCGTATATGCATGTATATATATATATATATATATATATATATATGAAAAGCATGATATCAGAAAGTCAATTAGTCCACAAATACATGACACAAATCTACTTATACCTATAAGTTTACTACCTCTCATTAATGGATACTATGGTATTGGCACTACGTGTGCCATACGGCCTGCTTGACACTTAGCCTATAACTAAAAGGGACACCCATGTCTTATCTACCAAACTGAAAGGGACAACCATATTGCCTACTCCTGCCAAGTGGTGAGGTAATCAGAAGAAAAATCCAGAGCGGGTTCACAGACTTTGCATCGTTGTTGGGGTCGTAGCGCCACACTGTAAAAACTCTATGATGCTAACTTGATACTCATGTATGATCCTATAACATGTGTACTCTAAACTGATAAACAAAAATATTCATGTAGTAATTTAAGTTCAAGTAATACTTTAGTCTTTAATAAAATGGTTAGTTGTAATTTATAGAAATAGGTAGCATAACAGCCCTATTTTAACATATCCAAAAATAACTTATACTCAGAAAATTTTCAGAGCAATACAATATGTATATATATATATATATCATATAATCAAATTCCACCACAAATATTCAAATAGTTCAAAGTTCACATTTATTCCTATATATTATAGAAAATAAGTTTTATTGAAAAATGATATAAAACAGAGATAACTGAATCTCTATCTCACTAGAATAACAATACTACACTATTAGATCCCTAAGATACCATTGGACGATCATTCGAAGGGTCGATCACTTACTTGGGAAAAATCAACTACTCAACAGAGCTTCAAATCAATAAGCAAACCTCTTCATTGAATTCGCAGTGTCAAAGTAGTTAAGTTAGACATATAATTCAACCAATTCGGGTCCGCACCGATACAGGAATGGTAGCACACAAAATGAGACAAAATTTTAGTCGTTAGATATTGTTTTTTGAGTACATTCCAAAAATCACATTGAAAACAAAATCTAATAGTCAGATTAAAAGTCAAACTCGAGCTCAAAAATAGACAAAAGTCGTAATTTTTAATCTGGACAAAATGAGATCGTGAAATATATACCTTGAGGTTCTTTTTAACGAGAAAAATCCAATGAACTAAGGAACATGTGTTGAAGCAGCCATAATCATCGCTGGAAATTCAAAATTCCTCACAACCAAAAATGATGTTTCTCGTCGATGACCGGGGATAGGCGGCGTGAGTAGTAGGCAACGTGGGGGAGCTCTGCTAGTGGCTGGGCTAGTCGGACAATGGCCATGGCGGAGACTCCTCCTCCTCCGCCTGGTCTGTCGAAAACGAGCGGGAGAGAAACGAGTGAGATCGAGAGAGAGAGAGAAGAGAGAGAATGTATATATTTTTAATCTTTTTTTAATGGTCAAATGACCAATTTGCCGCTTTTAAAATGTGAGTTTTTATAGTTTTGGAACTCCAAGTTGATAATGAGATAAATGAGTTTTGAAACTTCAAGTTGAGGTTGAGTATTTTATCGTCAGAATTGCGAAGTTGGACGATGTCATGCATTCTACTTAATTCATTCAAGATAGATATTTTTTTCCTTTATTTTCTAGCAAAACTTTAAATAGAAAAGTGAACAAAGGAGAAGAAGACAAGTGTAAATTATGTTATTCATTTTCTTTTCTTTTCTTTTTATTTATGTTTTTTAGCAGAAAAAAAAAAATTGATTGTCTTCTTTTTTTTCAGTATTCACCAACTATAGAAATATACACCAAAATCTTGAAGAAGAAACTGAAAATGGAGAAGACAAATAAGTTGGGTTCTAAAAACTAATACATAGTAAAGTATTAGAAGGGTGGGACAAGAAATATTTACTAATGGGCAATGTTGTACTTAATAAAAATTTAAAAGATGTGTGAAAGAAATTTTAAAATTTTAAAATTCCACGTGGGCTCTAATTAGAAAGAAAGTGGAGAGAGAAAAAAAGAGGAATGAAAGTAGAGCCACCCTAAATGTTACATTCAAGTGATTTTCTTATTTTGCATGCAATCTTCAAGTTCTGGTAAAGAAGAATGAGGAGTTAGACCTGAATAAACAACAATATAAAATAGATGTTAATTAATAAACTCCCTCGACAGAAAAACAATGGAAGGGAGAAATGACGAGAATGCTTTCATTCTAGTTAAAAAAAAGGAAAGTGTATTCAAATATAATATTATATTTATAATCAAGAAGAACTATTAAACAAAGAGAAAAAAAAATAATAACTAAATAATTTAAAAATGTGTGTCATGTACAAGTTAGTATTATGAATTTTATATCATTATAACTAATGTTAGGTACGTCAATATCTTATACCAAAGACTTACACCACATGCGGTATAAGATTTCAACCACATTTTTTTAAGTGCGACTATATTATTTAAAGTTATGTGACTAAAAATAATGTCACATTATTAATGTAAATTTTTGGCACTAGATTTTAGTATCTCAGTTTTTACCCTATTAGTATTTAAAGGGTTGTTTTATTTTTTTTTGAACAATATCTTTATATATGTTTGAAATTATTCAAAAAATAATTATATCTTTTATTTTGTTCTATTCCTAAAATAATCAATAATACTAAAAATAAATAAGTGACAATTTTTTAGAATGTCACTAAATTAAAAATTAGCGTCATTATTAAAAATTCTTCTAAATGTAAACCTAAAAATATTAATAATATTTGAAAAATGCCAGTGAAAATAAATTATAGTAAATACCACTAAATTAAAATGTTAGTGGGATTTGAAAAATGCCAATAAAAATAAATTATGGTGACTTTTTTAAGCAAATGCTACCAAAATAGTATTATATAGTTAGTGATGTAAAATTAGGAGACACTAATGGTCCATTATGGGCACAACATGATTAGTAATTGTGTTTGCACTAACATGGCACGATAGGTAAATGTGTCCGGACTGATATGGGTACAAGCACGTAACGTGAGACAAATAATAGACATGACATGCATGATTAATAAAAAATAATTAGTTTTCAGAAATTATATTTAAATTAAATTTATTTCAAGTTTTTTGGGCATAATTTTAATTCATTAAATGTAAAAGAATTAGAAAAATAAAAATATTTTATAGGTAAAAGTAATATATATTATAAATATTACATCTATTTCTAATTTTTTAAAGCAAAATGGTTCCAAAATTTAATAAGTTTGAGCCAAAAAACTTAAAGATATTAAAAATCTAAGGAAAAACTCACCTCCAATAAAAAATCTTTAAAAGGTTAAGAAAGAAAAATACAGTTTAGATGGCTATCAATTATAAATTTTATGTTATACACTTTGATTTAATTTGTGTAGGTGCCAATTTAGTTAGAATATACTTTAATTGTGTAAATTAATTCTTATTTCTCATATACACTCTAATATTTCAGTTTAGATTTGCTTTTACACAAAAGTTATCTCAATTTTCAAATAATTTCTTTCATTTACAAAATAATTAACAATTCATGATTCATAGTTACTTAAAAGAAAAAATGTCTAATAATATTAAATAACTAAATTTTGAAGAAGAAAAGTTCAATAATGAGCACGATTATAGAACAAGAACAATAAGAGTTTGAAAATAGAAATAATTAGGTTTGAAATCATATATGATAAGAGAAAAAAGAAATGTTAGACACATAAATAATATAATAAAAGACAAGCACAATCAGCATGAAAATAATATAGTATCTAAAATGGGTGTAACTAGTAAGAAAATAGCATAATGCTGGAAATAGACATGATTTGATATAGAAATAGCATAATATCAGAAATAAAAACAATTAGGTATAGAAAATTGTTCAATATTAGGACGATTAGGCATAGTAATAGCATAGTATCGAAAATAGGAATAATTATGCATAAAAATAGACAAATATGATAATGACACGAAATCAGGCACGAATATAGTACAAACACATAACAGACTAGGCACGATACAATATGATTAGTAATCGTACCCGAGCTAATATGACACCATTACTAATCAGAGCCAAGCTACTGGGTTGACTATAAACCAACTAAATTATAAAGATATCTAATGAAAAGGGAAGAGCATGAAAATTCAAAGGTTCTCTCGTCAATATAGAACTTAAAAATAAAATGCAACTTGAATAATAATTAAGCACGCGATAACTAATCAATCAACGACTTTTAAATGAAAAGGTAGCTAGTAATTGTAAGATTAGGTGTTCCACTTCCAACACAACAAAAAGGTAGGAAGAGGACGAAAAAAATGTAGTGATTTTGATATAATTCAAGAACTCATTGCATAACCGGCTAATTTGATTCACTACTACAGAAATTATTTTTCACGTCATTTATAGGGTGACGTGATATCTCTACCTCACCGTTCCATAAATAACGTGGAAATGGATGATGTGATAGGTCCCTGTAATACCATGTCACTTTATAAGCGATGTAGTAGAGGAAGATACTACGTCGTTTTTATGGGATACCACGTCACTTCCTAGAAAAGCGACATGGTATCCATGTCGTTTTTTAAGAGAGCAACGTGATATATCATCCTATTATGTTGCTTGCTAAAGACCCTGGACTTATCATAAACTGGGACAAAAAATGGCTCAAAATAACTTGCAATCAACAACCAACAATCCAACATACAAATTCTAGCAATCTAATATACAAATTATGTTTGTCACATAGTTAAATCCTACATGAAGCATCTAAACTAATCGAAATCATAATTCTAGTCACCAAATTAGATTACCAAAGATACAAAGTTAACATAAATGGGTTAGTAGTGTGAGTCACCCATCATAATACATACTCCATAAGCTTATCAGCCTATTCCTTTCGGACTTCATTGATCTTGTTCATAGTGTATATGTCTTTATTATGAGACTATAAATTTAAATATGCATAAGTTATATTCGAATCATGTATTGATGATTAGTATACTTATGCAATAAAGATAAGTGTTAAGTTATAAAGTTATGCCAAAATAGTAATGTACTCATATGGGTTAGCATCCATGACCATTTCTCTCATCATGTGTATCACGTAGAAACCACACTCTACGTTATTTGGTTGGTATAGGTACTACAATTCTAATTGAGTTTTCAATTAATATTTTTGAGAAAAAAATAAATCCATCTAATCTAATAATGTAAATTAGAAAAATTTAAAATATACCTTAACGAACTCCCAATTGACACCATTTTTTTTATCATGTCTCTAAATTGATGTATTAAATAACCAAAAGGTTCTATAAAACAAAATCATATCAAAACATGTCAATCATGCATAAAACATTATATTAAATATTGTTATTAATTTTAAATAGTTTTGATCATACTTATAATTTGATAAGAGTTCTTGCATCTTTTCGAGGAGGATGTCTGAGTGGATCCAAAAAGTATAACACTTCATTAACCATGTTGACCACTAGTAATATCTAATGTCTTCTAAAAAATAATATAATTATATACACGTATATGGTACATTTATTCCAATAATTATAAAAAATAATAAAGAGAAGAGAATTACCCCATGTTATATAATGTTACTAACAATGTGCCATTCATGCCCAGAGTCAAGCGATTTGTGATTGCTCTTATATAATTCTCATCGTTGCCATCTCTAACAATTGATATAAGACAGGGTTCAATGAAAGCTATGATATATGCATGCTCATATTCTATAAGATTGTTATATAATATCCTAAAATAACATAGAACATATATAATACAAATCATTAAGATATGAAAGCAAGAGTAAAAATATGAAAACTTACTTAATGTAAAATAAATGTGATGGATGGAGAACCAATCTTGACGAAGTTAGGTACATGCGATATGTCCTCCTTAACCAAATATGGAATTGCCCAGGAATTTCACATATCTTATTGTCAAAAGTGACATGAATAAAGAAGTCATCAACCTTTTTCATCACATATTTGTACAAACTTCTCAAGCTTCTTAAAACATTAGGAGGAACATCAATCTTAGATTGTGAAAAAGACCAGGTTCTTGTGCCAGACGAGGATAACTGTCTAGACTCTTTTCGTTGTGATTAAGTAATAGGTAGCTTTGGTTCATTTTGTGGTTTTTTCTTTTTCCCTTTGTCTTTTTGTAATGGTAATTGAGATCAAAAAATTTATTTAATAAAATAAAAATGATTGTTTAATTGTCAAAGTAATAAGTATTAGACCTTATATCTCATATTCGCCATGAGTACCAACTCTTTAGGTCATGTGACAATTGATCCCACAGCTTTCGTAACTGTATCTATTACATTGGCCATTGAAATAAGCAAAGAAGCTTCAGGGACGTGTGCTTTGATAATAGATACTCAGTAATTTTTCTCACCTAATGATACTCTATGAATCATAGGCTCCCCTATTTGAATGATTTAACTTGATGTAATAATATCTAGGGCTAGGTCAACTAACTTGTATCAAATATTCTGAAATATAAACCAAGGATGTGAAACTAAGATACTACCTCTGAAGTTCCCACTTTCGGATTTAGAGCACCAGGGGCTATAGCATAAATTTGAATTTCTAATGGCAGAGAAATATATATATCTGATAGTTGAAGAAAACCTGGCTGAGGCAGCGGCTGGAGAAAGTATGGCTCAGGCAGTTGCTGTGGAAAATATGACTCAGGCATATGCTTGGGAAAGTATGACTTAGGTGGCTGGAAAGCTGACTCTTGAGAGGTGACATCGAATAACTTAGCCTCGAATTCCCGAAGGCGTCTTTCTTGATTATCATATTTACTTTGCATATTTTGAAATTAGGTCTTCCATTGATTTTCCTTCCTCATTGGAAAGTG
This sequence comes from Parasponia andersonii, assembly GCA_002914805.1. Lineage (NCBI taxonomy): Eukaryota > Viridiplantae > Streptophyta > Magnoliopsida > Rosales > Cannabaceae > Trema > Trema andersonii. The sequence goes on from JXTB01000033.1 coordinate 1,471,168, forward strand.
AATTTTTTTCCTGACAATGCTCTTAGCACTCCCTGAGATCTGTGGAATACATCTCGCTAAGTTGTATAGGCTTCTATAGAATGTACACGTTCAGAGTACTCAAGTGTCTCTAATGCCTGAGTTAATATGTCATCTGAGTCAATTTCCTGATTGTCTTCTCAGGACCTCATATCACACAACTCATCCTAAATAAGATACTAAATTTGTTAAATACAGAAACAAACATACGAACTAAGATTTTAAACAGAAGTCAGAAGAACTTATAATTCGTTCTCCCGTCACTTGAGTCGTAAGATTGAGATATCCTCCCTTATAGTCCTGACGTATTGCTTTCCATAATTCTACCCATTATATTTTATCAGTTGCACATATTTTCTTAAGTTCTTCTGCAATAGTTGTAATATTTTTCCTAGATATGCGATGAACACACTCACTATATTTTGCTCTTCTTTGTTGTTGGACCACCTTTTTTGCTTGTGCACACAATATCAAAGACTAGTATCAGACTAAAATAGACGACAAGTTTTGAGAGTACTCTATATATAACTTATCATATCATACTTGAAATATAGAGGATAGTCAATCTAAAATAAATGTAACCCAACTTCTAGAGATATGCTTGCAAATGATGGCGGGTGAATCAAAGCTGTGGGATTCTCCTCCTCCTTATACTTGTATATTATACCAGAGGTTAAGTAGTTTTTAAATTGATACCATTTTTCCCCACAGATTTCATTACAAAGGATTTATATTCCTTTGCTATGATATATGTTCGCTATAAATGATTCAAATTAATACTTATTATAACATAAAACACTCATCGTATAGAATTCAAGACTTATTATGCATATTATCTCTTACCACAACATCATCCTAAATCTTTTCTCAGAGATCGCCCTCCACCTTATGCCATGTGACAATGGTGATTAGAACCATAGTACGAGCTAATACACCTAAATAAGCCTCTAACTCGGTGGCGACGTCCTCGGTTGGTTGGCCAAGGGTATTATATTCTACAGTAAGTCGATTCCCTTTGGATCTCCTTTTGATAATTTGTTTACATAATGTTACCCTTTTTCGTGCTTTTTTTTTTTTCATACATGTCCATGTCATCTGCCTCTTCAGTTTCTTCATCGTGGACATCATCTTCATCATCATTTCTTGCATTAATATGAAAAAAAAAACACAATAGTTAGAAATACTAAACAAGATAAACATAATAAAATTAATACTCACACTTATATCATCAAATATTTATCTATTACATAAAATTGATACTCACAATTATATCATCAAATATTTATCTAAATACCATCGACATCATTGCGAGTATATGACCCTGATATTAAAGCAACGATTTCTATTATGTCTGTCTCACTGAACTCTATACCTATAGATTCAACGTCAGTGAATGAATCATCATCATGTAAGTTGTCATTAATGATGACATTTCATGGTTCATGTAACCAAAGTGTAAAGGTTTTATGGTGTTTGTCTTGTATCTACTTCTGTCTTTGTATTGGATTCTCGCTTTTCAACCATTGTATATACTCTCTAATAGAACAAAAATATTATTAAGTTTAATGAAATTTTACTTTTTACTTAATTAAAATTGAGAATTTTCGTTATACTTACTGAATGTATTGTTGGATTTCTGATGAATTTTCAAGAATATTCCTACGTGCTAGTTATAAATCTTTATCCTCCATACGTATAGGTTTGCTACCATCTATACCTCTATTTTCACCAACTTGAGAGTAGCGAGCCTTTGGAACACTAATCGTCTCTACACTAACAATGTATTCTGAACAAAATTCAACAGTTTCTTCGGTTATGTAGTACTCCACAATGCATGCTTTTAGGTGGTATCGATTTCTCACATACCTTTTCAGTATTTTCATTAATTTTTTGAATGGATACATTCATCTTCTGTAAACTGGGCCACCCAATTTAACTTTTCTAACTAAATGCACTACTAAATGCATCATTATATCAAATAATGAAGGAGGAAAATATTACTTTAACAAATATAGGACCATGACTATTTCATCTTGTAAAGCATCTAACTTTGAAGTATCCAATATTTTCTTATAGATTGTATTGAAGAAGAAATATAATCTTATAATAGCATATCTTATATGCTTTTGTGAAATTGAACAATTCAGTATTGAGAGTAATTATTACATCAATGCGTGACAATCATGTGACTTGAGTCTAATTAGTCTTAAGTCCTTCATTGATACTAAATTACGAATATTTGACGAATATCCTTTTGGTACCCTCATGTTTGCCAAGCACTCACACATTTTATGTCTTTCTTCTTTATTCAAATTGAAGCAAGCTAGAGATAGATGTACTCTTTTATCACTCATTATCGGAGCTAACTTTTTCCTCAATCCCATTCCCTAAAGATCTAAATGAAATGTAATTCCATCTTTTCTTTTTCCAGGAATGTTAAAAAGAGTTTCAATAATACTATCACAAATATTTTTCTTTATGTACATCACATACAAATTATGTCTCAACAACAAAAATTTCTAATGCTCTAATAAAAAAAAAATCGATTTTTTTTCCAACATTCATATTCCTTTTCTCCTTCACCCTTTTTCTTTTTGTCCTTTTTTTTCCTTTTGTCTATTTGTTTCTCATCGCGATTTTGCTTTCTGTACTGAATATTAAGTTCACGAATTTTCTCATAAATCACTTCACCACTCGATGGTTCTGAGATAACACTAAATTCTTTTTCACCATTAAATGCCTTTGTGCTTTTTCGAAATGGGTGGCTTAAAAATAGAAACCATTAATGACCCATATACGCTTCTTTCCTCCCATTTCTAAATCTTATGGTATAGGTATCCTCACTACAAATAAGATATGCTTTATAACCATTCACACAATGCCCGAGCCAGTTTCCATATGTAAGAAAATCGTTGATTATCTATAATAGAACAACTTATAGTGCAAAATTCTCGTTTATAAAGAAATCATAGTATTCAACCCCATCTCATAAAGTTTTCAAATCATTTATTGAGGGCATCAAATAAACATCAATATCATTGCTAAGTTGTTTATCTCTTGATATTAATAATGTTAACATTGTAAATCTCATTTTCATGCATAACCAAGGAGAAAGATTATAAATAGTAAGAATGGCTGACTAACAACTATAATTAGAACTTAATGAACTATGAAGGTTAATGCCATCCGCGAAAGACCAAGACAAAAATTTCTAAGATGTTCTATAATTTTTAGCCACATTTCATCCACCTTCTTCCAAGATAGTGAATTGGTCAGATGCCGAAGCTTGCCATCTTTTATTCTTCCTTCTTCATGCCATATTAATCGTTTCGCATGATCAGGATTCTAGAATAAACGTTTAAATATTGGTATTAGAGGAATATATCGCAAGACTTTAGCCAGTATTCCAACCTTCTCTTCTTTAATATTCTTTTTGTTTTTCTATCTTGAAAGTTGGCATTTACGATATGCTTTAGCTTCAACATACTCTTTTTGGTGTAATCATCTGGACATGCATGTATCTTTACGTACTCCATGGCTAAGGCATGCAATGATTTTTTGGATCATATATAAAGGAAGGAATGTTATTACTGTCTGGAAAGATTTCTCTAAGAAATTCAAGTAACTGAGATAAATTATAGTCATTCCAACCATTCCTAGTATTTAAATTGAAAATTCTAACTAAGAATGATAATTTTGTAACTTTTGAATTTGGAAAATGACGGCTTTCGACATCTTCTAACAATTTTACAAATTCTTCTAGACGATCAATAAAACATTCTTCAACATCATTAACCATATTAACTAGGTGATCATCTTCTAAATCTATAGAAATATCTTCTATACGAGCTTTTTTTATGAGAAACATATTCACTCTATGACTTTTTCCCGTGCCATATATTACTTTGTATAAGATATATCCATCCCAATCATACACAAATGTCCTCTTACGTCACTAAGTATAATTTTTTTCATGTTACTACACTTGATACATGGACATGGTATCATATTAGGATCAAGACCATTTTTAATAGTAAATTTCAAAAAAGCTTCAACTCCTTACTCATACTCTTTTGTCAATCTATTCTTTGTCATCTAATTTCTATCCATCTTATCTAAAGTTCTAAAAAAAATTTGACAGAACCTCCCCTTACTCCCTGCAAATAAATACCATTACAACCATCCTAAATACCATAATTAATTCAAGCTCATATACCACTATTTCTTAATCATATTATTTTCGATGTCAATATATTAATATAATTATACAAATATATTCACATTTAACGTACTAATATTTCATACAAACTTTTATCCACTAACCAAGCTTCTAATTGGTATAATTATCTCTAAATTAATAATAATTAATTACATTATAATAGCCTTAACCATATTCAAGAGTTGCAACTCATAAATCATCAAAACTAAATACAAACTAAAAAATTATTATATATTCTACTAACCAAAAGTCAAAACTTTATATTTATCTCCAAATTGACAATATTCTATGATCATATAATCAAATTTATCACTAAAATTACATTAACTATACTATAAAACATTATAAATATTACACATTATCACAAATTATAACTTAATGTATATAGAAAAATCTTAATATACATTGTACAAAGTCCTCTCATATAACAATTTCTAGTATAAAGGAACTAATTTAAAACCTAAAATTTTTATTCAAACTAACTAAAAAAATAAATCAAAAAAATTTAGAAAAATAGAAAAAAGTTTAGATAAATACCAAAATTGCTCAAAATTGTATGTTTGAAGCAAAAATTGGAGAACCTAAAATACCGATCAAAAACGGACCTAATACACATGAAAAACAAAAAAAAATCACATAATGATCAGATTTTGCAGCAGTGATTTGAGAAAATTTAAAATCCTTTTTGAAAAAAATATAGCTACAAATACTTACAGACTTGAGAAGAAAATCTTATAGAAGTTTTGAGCTCGTCAAAAGGAAGAAAAAGCAACAAAAATCATCTAAAATGGTGGTGATTTGGCTGGAAAACTTGAAGGTAGCGACAGAGGAGCTGATTTCCTGCTTTCAGGTTCTATCGGGGCTGAGAAAGAAGAAGTGCTGAGGCTGAGCAGCCATAACTGTTTTGAGTGGCTATCACGTTGCTTCTGGTTTGAGCGACATGATAAACGACATTCTTCGTCACTCTTACCAGAAGCGACATAGTATATCAATTATGCCACATCGCTTGTTTGAAAAACGGTGTGATATATTACATACCATGTTGTTTTTCTCCCACGCGACGAGGCATACAAATCACATCATTTTTCCTAACAAACAATGTGGTTCAAGCTGTTGGATTAAAAAACGATTTTTCACAGCTGAAGATTGACCCAGGAACATTCAAAAAATTTTCTCAAAACAATTGACTATATGAGTGCATAGTATTAATTCATAGCAAATAGGAACATACAAAGAGAATAGATCTAATACTTCTTGTAGCCTATCAACGGATCCTAGTTTTATTGTCTTCTAAATCACGATCTTTCAATTCAAGCCTCAAGCACAACTGGATGAACGTGTGGGCATTGCGTACAATTTCTTAAACTCACACACTTTAGGCACTTGCAACTTTATCAACACATGAGATTGTAAGAGTTTTGTTCTACAGAGAATAGGAAGACACTCTTCTTTTTCTCTCTAGTTTATGGAAGCTCTATAGATAATAATACATCCTATTCTGTCTTCTGCTAGGGTTTCACCTTATATATATATATATATATATATCTATTTATTAAACTATTTAATAAATAATTATATTAATCAAATCAATATATATATATATAACTTTTTAAAAAAAACGTTACCTTTTGTTTATAGGAAACGTGAGTTTCCTTTAAAAAAAAAATGATTTTATATATATATATATATATATCTATATAAACTAGTAGATAACTATTTCACTTTCAGTCAGTTTCCCAATTTCTATTTATCTAATTATCTCATAATTAAATATTTTTAAATTCAAAATTTAAACAAATTAGGAAACTTATCTCTCCATTAATTTAAATTAATTAATTCAAAATTAATTAAGTAATTAATTAATAACAATTATTAATTACTAATAGATAAACTATTTATCTTGACAAAATGTGCAGTAACAGAAATAATGTAATATCCAGTACAGTGTTTATAAGAGGTGGAATTGGGGACCTATGGACCTGTAATTCAAGCTCCAATAAATTATGACAATTAATTAAACTCTTTAATTAATTTGTCTAATTTATTAATTCCAGTATTACTCCACTAAAAATCTGGAATTGCACTCTTGAAGTTACAGAATTAATTTACTCAGAAAACAGCGAGCAGTGTATCGATTTAATCATTACATGTAGTTCAATCCTCCATAGACAATTCATAATTGGAGCTAGGTTATATTTCATTTACCTCTTCAATTACATTTTTATCCTTGTGTACAATTGATTCTCTAATGAACAATTAATTTATAAATCTATTATAAATTGAGTACTCAAACTATTCAAGTCCTGAGTCAATACATAAAGGAATCATCTTTCTAGCTTCCTAATAGAAGGAATGGATTCCACATCTGTAGGCTACATTCCCAGCTACTCATTTCATCATGCTCCCAAGATACAAGTATTTCAATTTGTTTAAAAACAAACATTTAACAAGTATGTCAAAGAACATAATGTTATAAATATGAGTCTATAACTACTCAGGATTAAGATTGGTATACATATGATCATCTAGTGACATTATTTGAACTCTCAATAGTTAACGGAATTTATGTGAGATTCAAATCATGTCTTGTCCAGTCCTATATAATCGAATTATATAAAATACCTCCATTATGATGTCAACACGTCAATAGTGCAGATAAGACTATTATATTCTCAATGTTAATGGACTATACTAATAATATTTAATTAAAGATCCCAAACTTTAATTAATTATTACGGACTAGTTTTAGTTTATTATCTATAAATTTAATCCTCATGCATATAATACTTATATACTAAATTTATGGTCACATAAATAAATTAGGGATCTTTGGATATTTAAAGACATACAAATTATGTACAAATTCAAATAATAAAAAAAATCATTTTATTACTTCAGCAAATATCTAAAATATACATATTTTTAGAGCATAAACCCTAACACAAGCGATGTTAAACTTCATTTTTCTAGTAGTGATTCTTGGAGAGAGAGTTAAAGCGTTATGTTTGGCAGCAATATATAGATATAGAGATTTAGGATATTTTTGTGTAAATTATATACGATTATTTCTTACTTAAAACCACATCGTGTACAGTCTAATCATCAGATCCAGGTGTGAAAAGTGAAAGTCTAAATCAGAATTGGATTCAAATATTAGAATCAAATATCACTGGAGTCTTTGGAGGACATGAAGAATATGTTCATACACTATCTTATATTTATAAGTTGCTATGTATATATTCTTCAGACAGTAGGAACATGGAAATTAATGTCTTCTGCATGTCCACTAAATGATATTGATTCCTCTCTAGGACACATATATAGTCGTTGTGCATGACCATGACCAGTCAATAAACGAAAATAAATTTTACTGCAAGCCAAAAGAAAAGAAAATGAAAAAATAAGACAAAAAGACGACTGGATATAAATAGATCATAGGGCAACATCAACTGAAAGGAACAAAACCCAAGTTGTTCTTAGTTCCTACAAAGGGTAGCTAGATCAATAGATCATAAGGCATGTGGCAGGCCAAAAACAAATATTAAAAGAGGGAAAAAAAAAGGGCATCATGCATGTTAACTGATTTTTGGAAAATGAAATCCTACGTTTTTTCATTAATCAAAGTATTTTATATATATCAACTTGGAGTCTGCTCTAGGCAACTGAATAACACTTCTAATCGTTGCTATTGTATTTTTTTTTTCCCCTTTGACCATACCAAATAAACGATGATAATAAATAATACTTCGCACCATTGCATAGAGGGGAAAAAACTGTAAAAAATACGCGCAAACCCACAAAAGACAAGATTAAAGCTGCACCAAACAGACTTCTTGCCCTCTTTCAAATTAGTTTCCACCATCTTAATTTTCATTTTTTTTATTGATACAAAAATGGATCCTGCATAATGAGTACTATTGGTCTTTGATAATATAAACTTTATAAGATTTGGATATTCAAAATTTCAAAATTTTGAGAGAGAGCCAAAAAAAAAAAAAAAACAAAAAAAAAAATAGAAAAAAAAAGAAAAAATTAAACAAAATAACAAAAAAAAAAGTGGTGAAACTTAAAACATTTTTAGATTCAAGTAGGATGAAATCTCTGAAAGTAATCTGTAAGAAAATTTTACAGAGAATGGTGATAGAAATCAAGAGAAAACGGTTGAGAAACGAAGATGAAGTTTGAGAGAAAAAGGTTATTGTTATTATTGTTGTCGTCACTATTAGCTAGTAAGTAATATTATTTTACTATTATATTATATATTTTTTTTGAGGGGATATATTATATTATATTATACTATACTATAGTGACCGTGTTAGTCTTATTTAGCGCTATTCTTAGTAACAATAAGAGTTCTGGCTTTTCTTTTGAATGTATTATTTTAGAGTAACATATATTAACTCAGAGCCATATATCATTATAATTTTCTTCATTATGGCCTTTGGCATGTGTTGTCTAAAGTCTAAACTAGTGGTAAAGCGTTTCCTAGCTAAAGGTCACATCATATTTAAATTGTACAAATATATTTACTTTCATTTTGCTTCGAACGTCAAAAATTAACTAAACCCGCATTTGTTCTCGCTACGTTATTGGAATTCGATCGAGCAATCAAAACACAGGAAGTACGCTATTTCACCAGCTCATAGCCATATATATATATATATATATATATATATGTCCCTCTTAGCTCGATCATTAGCACGAATAAACAATCTTGCACCACTATTTTATATTATTTATTATAACCAATAAAATAAAGCAAACTCTTGATCGTCGACTATATATACACTTTTAATTCATCCCTTCTGCTTAATATTTATAAGGTTGTCTTTTATTTTTATTTTCTCGTCTTAAGTTTCATCATCAGCTAGTAATTAATATTAATCACAAACAACAATGGTTTCTGATGAAGAGCTTCGAACTATAGTTGGTATAACAGGTAAACGCTTTTTTACATGGAAAAAAAATTGTGGGATATCATCATATATATGCTATTTTTCTATATATACATATATATAGACTATATATATATGATTGTTCTAAGGATCAAAACTCATGTGGGATTGCTTGGCTTTTTTTTCAGGAAACATCATCTGCTTATTCTTCCTTTTATCACCAGTGTGAGCTTATTAATAAATAGTTTTGTTTCATATGATTCTTTATTTTTTTTTTAACGACAAACTATATAGGATATGGTGAATTATGTTTCCATTTCTTATATTAATTAGATTATTTTTTTATGTACACACTTGTAGACCAACTTTTGTTCGAATATGGAAGAAAGGGTCAGTGGAGCGGTACTCAGCCTTCCCATACCTAGCAGCCCTAATGAGCTGCCTGGTCTGGACTCTGTACTCGCTGCCCATGGTGCACCCCGGCAGCACCTTGATCCTGACCATTAGCGCGTCGGGGGTCGCCATCGAGTCCATCTACATCATTCTCTTTTTGATCTTCTCTGACAATAAAAAGAGGCTTAAAGTGCTTCTAATAGTGTTATTGGAGCTCTTCTTCACGGTTCTTCTCGCTACCCTGGCTCTAACTAATTTAGTTCATACACAAAAGAAGATCAGGTCCTTGATTGTTGGTTTCGTTTGTGTATTCTTTGGCGTCGTGTTGTACTGTTCACCATTAGCTGTCGTGGTTAGTCTCCTCAACTTATGATGATTTTCATTATTTTCACTGGAATAGTTTAATATATATATATATATATATATATATATATATATATATAACACTATAACTTAATTCGCCATATATATATCTAACACTAAAAAAAAAAAAATGAAGGAAAACCACCTTATACGATGTGTACTCCATACTTATACATTTACCTATCTTCGATTTGTTCTCCCCATCTAATAAAGCACTTTCTATATTCTGTTATATTTTTGATGCAGTGAACATGGAAAAACAATAAAAGTAATAATAGCAATAACTATATTATAGCTATTACTATTGTTATTTATATAACGTTATTATACACGTACTGGTGTTGCAATTAGCATGCACAATATTTAAAGTTCACATTATAAATTAATATATACTCTCTATTTAGTGCTGTGTTTTTCGCAGTATTTGTAAATTAGTAAGCTACAAATATGGCTCTCTTTTTAAATTTTTTTTATTAACTCATTTTTGTACTAATTAATTAGTTTATTTTCTTATGGTGTACAGAAACTGGTGATCTCAACAAAAAGCGTGGAGTATATGCCATTTTTCCTGTCATTTGCTTCCTTCATGAATAGTTTCCTTTGGACTTCTTATGCTCTTATCCGCTTTGACCCTGTTGTCCTTGTAATTTCCAAACTTCATTACCTCTCTCTGATTAATAATGGAGTAATGCTAAGAATATATATATATATATATATATGGTTGCTAATTCAATAGGTATTTTTTTTTTACTTATTGGTAGGTATTTTTTTATTGGTAGGTTTTTTTTTTTTTTTAGACGTTGGATCACCATTAAATGGTGATCTAATGACTATAATGAAGTGCATAAAAAGACGTGCATCATTAATACTCTTTCTCTCTCTTACTTTTTACAATAAAAAAATGTACATGCTAAATTTTCACCAAATTGATACTTATACATAGGTAAAAAAAAATACTTACTAAATTGGTGTCCTATATATATATATAAAATATTTACGAAAACTTATAGTAAATGATGTAAGATTATTTTTAGCCGCTCAATTTGAAATGATGTTGTCCTACGTTAAAATAACATATAGTTTATAATCATGATACATTATTCGGTACATAAATAGAGATTATCTAGCATTACTCTAAATTTAATGTATGTTATTATACGTTGAACAACATCTTTTTGAGTTTCATGTACATTTTGATTGAACTGAGAGTATTAAAAAGTAGTGGCTTTTGGTTCGGATCAGGTACCCAATGGGCTGGGCACACTGTTTGGACTGGCCCAGATGATTCTTCACGCTGTATACTACAAATCAACGAAACAACTTATCGCAGAAAGAAAGGGCAAAGAAGTAAATTTGCCTGATGTTGTTTTGGAGGTTGGAGAAGATCAACCCAAGAAGATAGGTGCCATCGCTCCAGAGATCAATGGTCATGATTCTGAGGATCAATCATCAAGCACGATCATCACAAATTATGGGCTCATGATCTCTTTGCCACTGGCTGATTCTCATAAAACCCATTATTTGGACTAGAGAGATCAAGCTCGAACTATATGTATAGAAGCATGGCCTGAATTAGTGAACACCAAGAACTATTTGAATATTGATGAAGCTTAGCCGAAATAAAATTAATGCTAGGATTAATGTACTACTTTTTCTACTAAGACAAAATTGTTTAAGATTTTTAGTGTGCAATATTGTTTAAAATAGGATTGAAGTTTTAATATTTATTAGGCAAGGTTCTTCTGTTCTGTTGCTTGATTGAATTTGAAAATAATCTTTCATTTACTTTTATCCTCCTAATAAGCTGTAGGTTCTTAATTGGTTTCCACGTACAGAAACTAATTAATAAAAATTAATAGTTACAAAGTTAATTAATAGTTAAAGGCCTTACTTGTATACAAGTTGGCAGCACATTAATGTAAAAAACCTTTTTATCATTTATGATTGGTTGAACAAATTATGTAAATATGTCATGAATTTAGCAGCACATTAATGTCAAAAGCCCATTTATCATTTATTATTGGTTGAACAAATTATGTTAATATGTCATGAATTTAGTACTTTTATATCATTTAATAAATTATTGGATGAAAAAATTATGTTAATATGTTATGACTTGACATATTTAAGAATACAAATTTTTTAATGTAGTTCAGCTAAAAATAATTTAGTTTTTGCTCATGAGAGACCACCAATAAACATTCACTAAGAAAAGAACAATTATTACTCTCACCAAGTTTAATTATAAAAGAATTCTCTCTCTTTCTATCTCTTTCTCTTTTATGTTCTTTCTTATTTTCTCCCTTATGTTTTCCCTAATAAGGATTGTGCTTATAGAAAACAAAAGGTAAAGTTCTACTAGGAGTTAAATAGCCCAAATGGATAGCTTAATTAGAATCCTATAAGCTTACTAGGATTCATCCCATGCATAATTTATCTAGTGTATTAGAGTCCTAGGCAATCAAAAATGTCCTAATCCAATTCTACGTAGCTAATTTAGTGCAGTTAAATGCAAATGGGGTCATGATTCTGATGGGCCTTTCTGCCCTGTCAGTTCTCTACAACCTACATATTGACCTGGAGGTGGTCTTTTATGCTTATAAACTCACCCTCATCCCCAAGAAAAGTTCCTACCCCACCTTTTACCTCCAACCGCTACCAGGACGTCATATCTTCTGGGGCTTGCCTGGTCAGACAAGCAATGAGACTCCCACACTAGGCTATATGCTGTTGGAGGGGCATGGTGCTCCCCTGGGGTGAATGGCAAGTATTTCCAAATTTCCTCAGCTTTACTGCAGAGTAAGTACTTGGTAGTGATTTTTGGGTCTGTGTTCTACTCGTCTGTTATTAATCACGTTATTTTGTCTTGTACAACCTCGGCAGAAGAGAGTAGATTCGAGCCGCATTTGTCAGCGGGGAGGCTCAAAGGCCTGGAGGGGATCGTCATCTTCGGATCTCCTACGGACTGCCAGCACATCTAGGCCATCCTCAACCCCCTGGTGATAAATAAGATGCCCAGGATGGTTTCATACCTTCCCTTCCCTCTGGACACCTGGGTCATCACGAAGCATCTGCGGAGTCGACTTAATGCCTCTACCCTGAACCGATTCCGCCGGGACGAGCATGATCAAATCGCCATGGTGGGTCGGCAGGTCACGGCTTCAAGCCAATTGGCGGGCTCCAAAGATCTGGTGGTGCCGTCTAGCCACGAGCTCGAGGAAGCCGTGAGATTTGTGGCTAAGGAGTGTGTCAGGCTCTGTAGGGAGGAAGCCGCCACCCCCAAGAGGGTTAGAGGTGAGTTCATTTTCGCATCCTTGACCTTCGTGGGTCGGATTATGGCCGTGACCTAAACATATTGCTTGTTCTTTGCAAGGTTGAAATCTTGTAACTTGGACGGTTAACACAAGACTCACCTATAGCTGTCTTTACAACAACAACAACTTCAATTTACCACGCACCATACAGTCACCGAACCAACTACAATGATTTCTACTTACTAAAACACATGGAAATACCAAAAGACCAAAAGAAAGCGAAAAATCAATTTAGAAAATGCTAATACTAGCCGAATAAACGCATCCACTTCCATCAAAGATCAAATAAATACTAGTTTTCCTAAATTCACCGACTACAAAAATTAAGCCCAGTAATATGTTTTCTAAGTTTGTTACCTTTACCCTATGGAATTGGTAGCCTTCTCTTTGATTCATCCTACGAGTAAAACCATGAGTGGATCCATCTTAATGCAGGTTGCAGAGAAAGACTCGAAAACATCGACACTTGAAGAAAACTCCATGACAATCATACACGAAAGCAGTGACAACAACATGGATGAAGTTGTTTATCATACTGATTATCATGGAGCCACTACCCATCCAACTCCAACACCCAAACATCCCAAACCATAGAATGTAAGTTGGGTTTCCCTGAGGGAGTTCCTTATCTTTTTCAGGGAAAAACATAAAAATAAAAGAGTGCTACTGTAATTTTATTTTTATTGTATTTTGTTCTATATTATTTTTATATATACTTTGGGGGAGTAAGTATTCGAATTCAGGACCTCCACATTGGGAGGAGGTGTGGTTACCACTGGACTATCCCTGCGAGCATAGAGCTAGTGTATTTTCTCATCAAAAATCATGTGTAACAATTGAGTATTATATTTATATATACAATCGTTTAAATAGTTCCAGCAATGTCTTAGATTTTGTCACTAATTAAACCAGAGTTTTGCTAATAAAAGATTCAGTCATATCTCAACTTAGTATAATGCAAGTAATTTCTGTCAGTGAACTACAGTCAGAAAGAGGAAAAAGTACTAATGCAGTGAGAGATGAGAGTAAATCATGATCCATAATGCAGAGAAATCATACCATTCATATATTGTTTTCTGACCTTCCTATATTTCTCAAGCATCATCTCATAGCTCTGCTTTACATCCTCCAATAATACCTCACTAATAAACCTAGATTTCACCTGCATGAACGTACCTTCTACCTCGCATTTGTCTTGAGCCGATAATGGAAACAAGTTCATGATTTCCCCAAAAGACATGTTCCAATCATGCCCTTCACAAGTTTCCCCAACCAGATTAGAAGTCCAGAGCCATCTGATCCGGTGTCCTAGGTGCTATAAGAGTCTCTGAAAAAATAGCCACGTTTATAACAATTTTCTCCTTTGGTTGTTCTTTAAAATTCCTTAGATGTTTGTAGTGTCTAAACATCCCAAACAGGGCTCATCGGTTTCACATGCACTGTTTGGATTTAGCTGTCAAGAGTGCCTTTGTCAACTTGTCTATCGAGTTATCTTCTATAGAAATCTTTTCTATGCTAACAACTTTTTTTGGAAACAATGTCACAAATAAAATGGAGCTTTGATGTCTACGTACTTTGTCCTCTAATGATACACTTGATTTTTGGTCAACAGTACATAACACGCTTTGAAAGCTCTTCATTCCATCCTTACCCAGATAGCTTCCTTAACTACCTCAGTTGCAACAATGCACTCTTTCTTTGTTAATGATAGTTCTACCATCAATTGCAAGTTGGCTTTACAACAAATTATATTTCTACAATGTTTGAAAATATTCCTAGTCGGTGATTATTGAATCACTCACATATTTAGAATCAAGATATCCTATTATTTGCACACTACTTTCTTTCCGTGCCTTGTACTTTAATCAATATAAATGGTATCTTTTCAATATCTTAGACCCATTTAACTGCATGCTATTTTTCTCAATTTCTTCGTGTATCTAGTAACACTCACAAAATGATACAAATTAGGCATCGCGCAAAAATAACATACATCAATGACCCTATAACACTAGAATAAGAAATCTCAACCATATATTGTTCTTTCGAAAAGTTTTCAGAGAACCCTCCTTAGAATGCCGGAAATGGTTAGCAATAAATGTATTCGTAGTCTTGGACTTATCTATAGGAAATCTCTTTAGATTTTATACTCAGTGGTATTGTCGTAAATACAAATTTTTTGAAATACAATAATCAAAATATCTGAATTTAATATTCAAGTGTTACAGTACCCAATATTTGCATAAAAGGGTCACAGAAACTCAATTTCTCACATTTTGAGAGTTGGGGATAGAGAGAAAAGAAGAGAAATGCCAGATTTTTACGTAACTATTTTGTAAGTAATTTATTTACCTGAGAAAAATATATAAGGTAAGAGAGGGTTAAAATTATGAATAATTACGGTTAGTAGAAGTTAAAATGATATACAAAAGCATGTTACTTTTTAAATTGAAGAATATAGTAATTTTCTAATTTAGAACGAAAAGTAATATTTCTGCAAAACTAATAGTGTTGGACTAGAGTTTGTAACTATTCTGGGCCTTGGGTTTAGATTAGAAAACTGTTACTTTCTAAATTATTATTGGAAAAATAATATTTTTACAAATAATTAGTGAATTTGATACAAATATTTTTTAAAGTGATTTTTTCATAAATATTTTTGTGATAATGATAATTTCTGAAATATTTCAGAAAAGTGATATTTTTGCAAATAATCAGAAAATGATATTTTCCTAAATACTTTGAACGAAGTTGACATTTTTCAAATTAATTCCAAAAAGAGACATATTTGTAATTCTCAGATTTATAACCCGTTTAAGGCTCGGGATCTCAAAATTGAATTCTAATTTCAAATTTGGAATTAGTGAGGTCAAGAAACGAATTTTGATATATAATATTGCTATATTTCAAAATGGTACAAATTCTGGGACACGTGAATAGTGTTGTTTTGAGTGCCACGTAGTGTATCTCGCACTGAGGCCTACTTTGGACAAAATATATATCTAAATTAACTTGTTTAGGTACTTTGAATTTAGTGGTGACTTCTGTTTCTCCATTTGAGGTTTACATAGAAAAGTTACTTTCCCAAGTGTGCTTACCAAGATCCCGAAACAGTTGTTTGAACACCCAAATGACTAATATGAGTTTTTTCAATTGTTTTTAACTTGGTATAGTTACGATATTGAGGTAGGGGTTCAATTACCTGGTTTTATACTTGATTTGATTTATGATTGCAGTATAGTTGATTTGTGAAAAACTGTGAATTTTATGACAATTGGCAAATTGTTGAGATACATTGGATTAAACTGAGATTGGATTATATGGAATTATATACATATTTTAAAATTGTAATTACAGTAAATCCCAGAATAATATCAAGTGGAAATTTAAAGCATGATTCGATTATTCCTTATGCATGGTTATCGTATACTTTTATATGTTGTACATAGTATAGGATAGCATAGAAGATACATCTTAGGCATCACGGTGTTTAGTGGGTGGCTATTATCCCTACCCTTGATGAGAGCCTGTAAATCCTTGTGGGGTTTTCCCATTCAATAAGTGTAGACATTCAGTTACTGCTCTGATTCGGTAAGCTTAGACACATAGGTGTCCCTCCAGTTTTCTGGGATAAGTATCAGGCAGAGAGTACTTAGTACACGTAGTATGAGTTACTTTAGTTCGTGATGAGAGGATGTGAGCTCATGGGATAAGACGATTTATGATATGTATAATTATGTAGATTTGGTTTTAGTTTTGAATATGTGATTATTCTGAATGCTAATTATTTTATAGACTGGTTTATAAATGGATTTTAGAAACGGTATTAATTATGAATGTTTGGTAAAATTACATCCATTTAAAAAGCTAATTGAATTTCTATTGAGCATGTGAATGCTCACCCTCTATATCTCCCATTTTTAGATGTTTATCTAATTGAGGTAGTAATTCTGGTAGTTAGACAAGCTGCGTAGCTTGTATTTGTAGTTCTACTCTAAATTCTTGGTGGGTGTACATACTCTATTGACTTTCTTTCTTTATTCAATTATTTAGCTAAAGTTAGTATATGGATGTATGATGATGATTTTATTGATAATTTGAGAGTTTGAAATTACAAGTGATTTTATGTAACCTATTTTAGACATTGAACTAAAGGTTTAGTTGAATTCAATTTATCAAAATTTATAATTTCTCAACAAGTTTCCAAATGTAATAGTTAGAAATTTTTTTTAACTTTAATAGATATTTTTCTTACGTAATCAAAACTAATAGGAGTTTTAATGATTATGAAATTTATAATTTCTTCATTTATGGCTTTTGATCGTTCCGCACTGGCTTCACATTCCATGGTTTTCTTATAATTTCTTGGTTTGGATCCATTATGTCTTCTACAATAATGATATCAAATGGAGCCACATCAGTCTAAACCTTCCCAGTGGCTTTGTAACCCTCTTTATTCTGCATCTCGTCTTACTGTACTCATGTGGAGTTGGTTTATTTTTCCAAAAAAGGTAGACACTTATGGTTACATTCTTATATCGGTAATCTTAGTTTAAGATTCCATCTCTACTGGCTTCACTTCAAGCTTAACTCGGTTCTCTTCTTCCTCGTTTTCTCTGTCAGTTTTCGACTATTTCTCTAAAGAATGATACCACTCATTCTCATTAAAGGTAGTATCATACTTATAATCATCTTTTGATTACCTTAATCAAAACACTATAACTTATAAACCTTCACTTCTTCACTTGAATTTAAGTCACACACCCAAAAATCGGTTTAGTTTCATAGTTAGCAGGATAACTAAATCACATCTTCATAGGCATTTAGAGTTTTGTTATAGTAAATAGACTTCTATTTATCAAGTAGCATGTTGTTAAATTTCCCCATAAAGTTTAGGTAGCAGAAATAGACAACATAATTCTTACTCACTCGAAAATGGTTTTGTTTATGCGTTGTGTCAAACAGCTTTGTCATGAAGTCTTTCCTGCTATCAAGTATTGTGTTATTTTATTATTGTTGTAGAGTTTCTTAAACATGTTTTTGTATAATTTGAAGCTATTATTTATTCTTAGTTTCTTGATCTTCATGCTGGTTTGATTTTTAATAAACACTCACGACTATTTGAACTTATCAGAAACTTCATACTTGTGCTTATCAATATATATCCAAGCTCTTCTAGAGTTCATTGACTAGCAATAAAAATTATTTGCCACCTCTCGTCAAAGTTATATGTACTGGTCTTCAACGATTCGAGTGAATGTAATCATGATTTCCATTCAAGTTATGAATTTGAGTAATCCGAGTAATCATCTAACTAATTAATCCTTTTCCAAACTTCACTTTACAGGTTTTTCCATATATCTACTATTCATAGAAGTTAATCCCATAAATTTATGATTCCCTAATAAACCTTGTTTTGAAAATTCATGTCGGCCATTCTATTGATCTAACTAAGCTTTTAGGCCACATATTTACACTTCACCATTATTGGTTAGTAATTATCACAACTTCTCTAGTAAAGGTTTTTCCATGTAGTACATAAATTCTGCATTTTAAAACTCATTTTATAGGAACTCTTGGATACTCTTTAAGACTCCATCATTAAACTTGAAACTATAACTATCCTTCTCAAGAACTCCAAGAGAGATTAAGTTTGCTTTAACTCCGTAACGCATCTAACCTTCCACAGAATTATCTCACTTTTATATTCTAATCCGAACTTTATCATCCCTATACCAGATCTTATGCATACTTTCTTATCCCTTGGTGAAACCTTACTTCCATTTTTAGTCAAATTGAAGGTTTGAAACTAAGATATATTTACATACATTTGAAACGAGGAAACAAAGTTAAGATCTACTCCTCAAATTCATCTTGACTTATGATAGAAAGCACCTTGGCACACCTGTATTTATTTAACATTTCATCGGCCTTAGCTAAATCGGTTTACTTATTGTTTTCCTATTTCTTTCTATCTAGAAAATCCTTCTTAAAGTGCCTTTCATTGTGCCACATGAAGCAATTATATTTCTTGGATTTCAAATGGCATATATTCTTAGTCTAGTGTCTCTAGTTTCGTATTTACCCCAACTTAAGAGCCTTTAGCCACTGCTTCAACTACTATTTACCAAGTGTTCTTAACATTATAGAAATTAATGCAAATTTTATTTCTTCCACAACAAGAGTTTCGTGATTGAACATCATAGTTTCCACAAGGTTACTATAAGACTTATCAAACCAATTCAGCAAGAGTATTGCTTAATCTTCTTCCTCCACCATTACACCTACGTTTTCAAGATTAAGAATGATCTAGAAAAGCTCATCAAGATAGTATTTAATTGTTGCACCCCTCCTTTATCTCAAGATTAATAGCTTTTATTTCAAATATAACGGTTCTCCCACGGTTTCATTATGTAGAGCAACTCTAGTTTTAATCGTACCTTGCGACTGTTAATTCCAGTTTTTTTTTTGAAGAACCCTATCACCTAAGCTTAAAATTATAGCAATGTGAGCCTTATCCACGATAACATTATTCTCTTTATTAGTTAGAGTATTTAAAAGCTTGATTTTACTTCCTGGCACATCTTTTAATCCTTGTTGCACTAATAATGCCCTTAATTTCATTCGCTATAACCCAAAATTGTTTTTTCTAGTAAACTTTTCTACTAAAATAACAATGTTAAGTCCATAAAAATAGAGTTATTTAATGCTATTTTTCCTTCAATTTTGCTATGTTCTTGTTAATTTTAAGTTCTCTCAATTGTTTTTTTTTGGTTTTTTTTAATGTTTTGCTTATTTTTGTATACAGGAGAATAAAATAAGGATATTTGATGTGAATTAAAGTGAATTTGTGCCTTACAAATGGGTTTTTCAAACTATTGAGATCGAAGTTGAATATGATACAGTCATAATGCAATAAAAACAAGGCAAATCAGAGCTAAAATGAAGAAATAACACATCCGAGAAGTCGAGGTGCAAAACCTACAAAAATTTGGTGCCGCAACACCAACTCTCGGGAAGTTTTGGCACCGTGGCACTACTGTCTACATCCTAGGTCGATAATTGATGGGGAAAATTAACTTTTTAACGTTCCAATGGTCCATATTCAGCCTGCTTAAAGTTTACAAGAGTCATCTCTTTAAAACCCTGTTTTTGGGATTATAAGAGGCATGTTGGGATAGAGAGAAAAAGAGAATGATAACCATAGAAGGAGAGGAAGAAGAGAAAGAAGAAGATGAAGACATACTCCAACCTACTCTATTTCTTGATTTTCTCATCAACATCAACATCATAGCATATTCTAAAGTTTTTTTCTTCATTTTCTTGTGAGTTTTTCTTTGTATTTTTCATATGTAGAAAGTGATATTGTTGGGAAGGAGGATTTAAGCGAGCAAGAACCAAGTTTAAAGGAGAAGATTGACAACCTCCATGAACACTTTTAAGCTCTTCAAAGAGGAAGAATTCTAAAACTCTTTTCTCTTTAATATTTATATTTCTTGAAATTCATTGTATTAAAATGTTAGTATTCTTAATAATATTACGAACTAAATATTTCTTTGTCTAGTTTTACTATATGAACTAATCTAGTATGTTATGTTTTTTTATTTCTTTCCTCTTTTATTAATCAAATCTATTTTTGAGTTATTTGTTTTATCTCATATATATTGCTTCTATTTAATTTATCACTAAATAGAGTATTGAGTGAAATTTTCATGAGCTTGAAAAAGGGACTAGAAATTTTGACTTAGTTAACACAATATAAAATTATGTAGTTTAGGGCAAGTTCGTATAGGATATGAATATACTTGTGTGACTTGTGCAATCTCTTTGAGAATTGATAAATTTACAAAATCTAATTAATTTATGTTAGGAGTAATATATAAGCTTATCTAAGTGTTTTCACTTATGTCTTGGAAAGGAGTTTATGAGTACATTCGAATTCTCGGTTGAAAACTCTAGTGGATTCATTAATTTAAGAGAAAAATTAGGAAATTATGTGTTTAAAGGATGGTTGGAGAATTAGTAAATCTAGATATTTTTTTTATTACCTGCTTTCATTTATTTTGCATAATAGTGTATTTTCCTTTGTTTTATTTCTTTAAAATATTTAATCGATTGTTTAGATAAAGTTACGAGTGAACAATTTTAATACTTAGCTTAGATTTAGTAATTATTCATCGTGGATTTGACATGCTTAACTCCTAAAATTATATTACTTGTGACCGTATGTACTTGCACAGGAGTGTGTGAATTTATAGTTGTATATTTCAACCAACAAACCCCACATTACATACACCCTATGGTAGGTTTCTTAATGTACCACATTACTTTTCATGTGCAAAAAAGTGTTACTGTATATCATTTAATACGTGTTTTATGCATTGTTAAAAATCTTTGGGTTGAGTGGCTAGTTGGCCATATTTAGGCCAAAATTTGGTAAATATCTGCAGCAGCTGTTTAATAGCAAAATGCCCAATCTTTTAATCTCTGTTGATAATTTCAAACCAAATATATCCTTCAAATGGCCCAAGACTCAAAAGCCCATTTTTCCTTCTCTTTTTTCACTGTCGCTCTAGCTCTCTCTCTCTCTCTCTCTCGCTCTCTCTCTATACCCTCTTTCTTTTTCTCACTCGCTCTTTCTCTTGCTCCATCTATTTACTTCTCATATTTTTTTTCTAGTAATGTGTTCTTATTTTTGGTTATTTCTTCTTTTTTAACGGTGTATTTGTCTTTAGCATTGTGAAATATATTGATTGAATTAATAAGGTATGTATTTTTTTCTAATTTAAATTTTTTTAGGTTAGTTTATTATTTGAATTTATGGATTTTAATTTTTATTGCTAATTTGTATTGCTATTATAGTTAATTTTTTTGTACAATCTTACTTTTCTCATATTTGATGTTGATTTGTATAATTCTATAATTTTTTGAATTATTTTTCATAATTAGAAAATTTTTTTCTATTTGGTTCATAAATTTCTGATCGTGGTAGATATGATTTTTATAGTAGTATATGGAAATACTGTTGGCTAGCTAGTTTCTATGGATATGTTTAGTATTTTCTTGTTTAGTTCATAAATTTGTAGTTATGGTACATATGAATTCTATAGCAGTATATTGTATTCTTATTCTGTGGTTATTATTGATAAATATGTTGACTATTTTGTTGCTTAGTTCATATATTTTTGGCTGTGGTCTATATGATTTTTGTAGTAGTATATGGTAATTCTGTTCTCTAGTTTACTATTATTGCATGTGTTAAGTACTTTATTGTTTGGTTCATATATTTTTAGTTATAGTATATATAAATTTTGTATTGAGATATAATATTTCTACTCTCTGATTAGTATTAATGAATATATTAAGTATTTTATTATTTTGGTCATATATTTTTGTTTGTGGTACATAAGATTTTTGTGCTGATATATGGTGGTCATATAATTAAAAATAAGATCAAATAAAAAATCAATTCTAATAGAAGTGTTTAAGAAATGTGAACTAAACTTGTCATTGTTAAGTTTTTTCATTGATCAACTTATTTGTACGGTACATAGGACTTCAAGTTTTTAGGTTGAAATATGTTTTCATTGATTCAGTACATATACTCATATACATAATGTGCATAATTATGCACTTAGTCTATATCTCTATATACTTGATGTGTTTTTTGTTGAGCTATTTCTAACATACAAAACACCACAAATATATGCGTCGCAACAAGTTATATAGAGTAAGAGAGTGTCGATCCCACGAGGAGTACTTTATTTTCAAATACTAAGTACTAATCGATACTAGTTTCCACCTTATACAAACGACAATATTCAATGGTTTTGTGCAAGAATTAAAATGTAAATAACAATGTAAAAGAAAAGAAAGGAAATTGAATAGTAAGCAATCAAAATAATTCTTAAAGCAATAGTAGGGAATCAAGGGATGCAATCAATCCTCTAACTCCTCAAACTACTAGTTTTTCTCATAAAACAATTATCTATGTAGAATTGACAACTAAGAATTCTAAAGTATTCACAAAATCATTTCCAAAATATAAGTGAAAATGTCTAAACAAAATAATATGTTACTTCTAATATAAATTGACTAGACTCATTAAGTTTAGTCATTCTTACACAAAGTTCCACAAGTTACATAGGTATATTCCTATCTTATGTAAACTCACCCTATATTAGGTGATCTTATGATGGTCTATCTATATCCAAACCTATAATCTCTTCCCCAGTTCATATAGATTTCACAACAATAATCTATTTAATAGCCAAGTAAATAGATGCATTAATCTCAAGATAAAATAATCAATTCAACCATGGAATCAGGAAGAACAATAGAGAAAAACCAAATAATTGGATTATATTACAGGTTCAATTATCTCCTAAGAAATAGAGTTTAGCTCATATTCATACAAGATGATTCACAACAAATATATAAAGATTGATACATAATCATTTTGCAGGAAATAGAAGAGAAAAAGATAAGAGTAAGAGATAGAAAAACTTGTTTAAAGCTTCTAATCTGATTTCTTCTTCTTCTTGAATCCTCTTCTTGATGTTGTTTCTCACTTAAAAATGGCTTTAGGAACCCTTGGCTGCTAGGATTTTCATTCTCCCTATCTTCCTCCATCAGATGAGTGCAAGAGAGTTTATATAAAAAAGGAAAACTGGCCACGATCCCGAAATTCTGTAACTTATCTGCACTTTTTGACCCTACGGCACAAAGACGGTCAAGGTGGCGCTGCAGCACCATAATGTGGTACTGCAGGGCCACAATGTTGATGTGGCGCAGCGGTGCCACAATGTTGATGTCGCAACTTCGCAGTGCCAGTTCTCTAGAACTATTGGTGCTGCAGCGCCAATATGGCCTTGTAGCACCCTATTCTGTCGAACTTCTTCCATTTTGGCATTGTTAACACTGCTGAGATATTTGTCCGTTCATCTTTTCTTGTGAATGATCAAAATCACCTTACTTTAGCCTTAGTTTCACTTGAAAAGCTGGAATTCTCCTCTTAATAACCTCTTACTTAAAATGTACATTAAAAACAACAAAATAAGTAAAAAGAGCTCAAAGATGAGCAATTCTTAAGCTCAAAAGGATAGTAAAGATAAGTGTAAAATAATCAATTCAACTATGGATATCAAGAAGAACAATAGAAGAAAACCAAATAATTTGATTATATTAAAGAATCAATTACCTCCCTAGAAATAGAGTTTAGCTTATGTTCATACAAGATGATTCATTACAAATATAAAAAGATTGAAACATAATCATTTTACAGAAAATACAAGAGAAAAAGATAAAAGTAAGAGACAGAAAAACTCGTTTGAAGCTTCTAATATGATTTCTCCTTCTTTTTGAATCTCCTCCTTGATGTTGTTTCACCCTTAAAAAGGGCCTTGGATACTTGGGTTTTTATCCCCCATCAGATGAGTGCAAGAGAGTTTAAATAGAAGAGGCAAACTGACTATGATCCTGAAATTCTATAATATGTCTGCACTTTCTAGCACCGGAGCACCAAATTTGGCACCGTAGCACCAAGACAATAGAATAAGTGTGGCTGCAGCACCGTGATATGGCATTGCGATGTCACAATACCCAGGAGATGGCACCAATGTGGCATGTATATGGCATTGTAGCACCACAATATTGATATCATGGTGCCGCGATGCCGTGCAAGTGGCACTGTGGTACCATGGTATTAATGCCACAGTGCTGCGGCGCGAATTTGGCATTGCAATGCTCAATTTTACCGAATTCTTCCACTCTTGCACTACTAACACTGCTGAGATATTTGTTCGTCCATCTTTACTCGTGAATAATCGAAATTTCCTTAGTTTGGCCTCAGTTTCACTTAAAAAGTCAGAATTCTCCTCCTAATGACATCTCACCTGAAATGTGCATTAAAAAGAACAAAAACAAGTAAAAAAGAGCTAAAAAACAAGTAATTCTTAAGCTTGAAAGCATAGTAAAGATAAGTGTAAAATACATTTTTCATTTTTCTTACTTGACAAAAACTTGAAATGTATCTGTTAAATCTATTTTACAAGGTTATGTACCCTGTGTACAGATTCATATACCTACTTTGTATTTTTAGGTACATGTTGTGTTTTTCTTATTTGAAAATAATTTGATATATGTTTCTGTTAAATATGGTTCACATGCTTAATACCTAGTGTGCAGAACTATGTATCAAGTTTATATACAAACTTGACTATGGTATATGATTTCTAACTTGGTATCTGACTTCTAAATAATATTTGATACATTACTGTTGTATATACTAATTTAATAATGGTATATAATGTTTAATACTTAGTATATGACTTATAAAATTTGACAATTTCTTTCATCAAAATAGAGTCAATTGTAGAATATTTATCATTAAAAAAGTAGGAATTGATGATAGATGTGAGCTTATAAAAAGTAAGACCAAAAAAGGGGATTCAAAAAGGCATTCAATCGACAAAAGCTGATTATTAAACTTTATCATTGGACTGAAGACAAGAATTAAAGAGGATGCACAAGTGACACGAAAAGAGAAATATAAAATTGATATAAAATATGTAATTTTGCTTAGTTAAGACACAATGTGATTTTATTGTTTGACAAAATAATTACATATATTATTTTAGTTTTGAATATAATGAATATTAACAAATTTTGTCACTAGTTCATAAGTTTCAAAGAATTCGGTTTTTGAATCTTAGCTATTACTTCCTTATTTCTAATTAAATCACTATATGAAGTAAACTTGTTATTGTTAAGTTTTTTCATTGATCAGCTTATTTGTACTATACATAAGACTTCAAGTTTTTAGATTGAAATATGTTTATATTGATTTAGTTCATATACTCATATACTTAATGTGCATAATCATGCACCTAGTTTATATCTTTATATATTTGAAGTATTTTTCTTATTTAATAAAAACTTGAAATGTATCTATTAAATTGGTTTTACAAGGTTATGTACCTTGTGTATAGATTCATGTTCCTACTTTGTATTTTTGTGTACATGTTGTGTTTTTCTTATATGAAAACAATTTGATATACGTTTCTGTTAAATATAGTTCATATGCTTACCACCTAGTATGCAGAACTATGTATCAAGTATATATACGAACTTAACTATGGTATATGATTTATAATACTTGGTATATGAATTCTAAATAATATTTGATACATTACTGTGGTATATGCTAATTTAATAATGGTATATAATGTTTAATACTTAGTAATTGACTTATAAAATTTGATAGTTCCTTTCATTAAAACAGAGTCGATTGTGGAATGTTTGTCGTCAAAAAAGCAGGAATTGATGATAGATGTGAGCTTGCAAGAAATAACGCCAAAAAAAAGTATTCTATTGACAAAAGCTGATTGTTGAACTTTATCATTGGATTGAAGACAAGATTGAAAGAGGATGCAAAAGTGACACGAAAGGAGAAATATAAAATTGATATAAAATATGTAATTTTGCTTGGTTAAGACACAATGTGATTTTATTGTTTGACAAAATAATTACATATATTATTTTAGTTTTGAATATAATGAATATTACAAAATTTTGTCACTGGTTTGTAAGTTTCATAGAATTTGATTTTTGAATCTGATATATTACTTGTTTCTAATTAAATCACTATGTGAAGTAAACTTGTTATTGTTATGTTTTTTCATTGATCATCTTATTTGTACTGTACATAAGGTTTCAAGTTTTTAGGTTGAAATATATTTCTGTTGATTTAGTTCATATACTCATGTACTTAATGTGCATAATCATGCACCTAGTTTATATCTTTATATACCTGATGTGCTTTTCTTATTTGACAAAATCTTGAAATGTATCTATTAAATCTGTTTTATAAGGTTATGTACCTTGTGTACAGATTCATGTACCTACTTTGTATTTTTATGTACATGTTGTGTTTTTCTTATATGAATACAATTTGATATATGTTTATGTTAAATATGGTTCATATGCTTACTACCTAATGTGTAGAACTATGTATCAAGTTTATATAAGAACTTGAATATGGTATATGATTTTTAATGCTTAGTATATGACTATTAAATAATATTTGATACTTTTCTATGGTACATGCTAATTTAATAATGGTATATAATGTTTAATACTTGGCATATGACTTACAAAATTTGACAGTATCTTTCATCAAAACAGAGTCGATTGTAGAATGTTTGTCATCAAAAGAGCCGACATTGACGATAGATATGAGCTTACAAGAAGTAATGCCAAAAAAAGGCATTCTATCGACAAAAGCTAATTGCTAAACTTTATCACTGGATTCAAGACAAGATTGAAAGAGGATGCATAAGTGACACAGAAAAAGAAATATGAAATTGATATAAACATGTAATTTTGTTTGGTTTAAGAAACAATGTGATTTTATTATTTGACAAAATAATTATATTTGATATTTTAGTTGTGAAGATAATGAATATTAAAAAAATTTGTCACTGGTTCTTAAGTTTCATAGAATTTGGCTTTTGAATCTTAACTATTACTTACTTGCGTAATAAAGAAAAACTGAAACTGATTAGGAACGATAACGTGTATTGAAAAAACTAATTTCTTTATGGTATAAAATCTTTTGAACTAGGTAGATAAGATTTTCTTTGTAGTTCATAAAAATATAAAATAGGTATATATCTTCAAAGGATAATATTAGATATCCCAATTAATTTATCAAAATATTTATACCAATAAATGTGACAAGTGAGTTGTCACTATTCAGTTAGTGTATTCAAATTTATTACAAACGAGTTCAATACTATTCACTAATTGAATTATGATAATATACTTGCCACATGTATTGGTATTAAAAATTTAGTAAACTATTTCGGATACCTAGTATTATCCATCTTAATAGGTTTTTTTAATAGCGAATAAGTTTGGTACATAAGTTTTTCTTAGTGGTTCATAAGAATTTAAACTTGGTATATATGTTCACATACTAGAACTCAATTTAGAAATATTACGTAATTTTTTCTTAATACTTCATGAGATTTCAAACAGGGTACATACGTTCATATAAAATTTGGTATATATATTATATACAATGATTGTTTTTTCTTCTACCAACAAAGAAAAAATTTAAAAATGTAGCAAGTAATAAATCTAGTAAATTGCCCCATACACGATGAAAATTTTTCCATATACAAAGATAAGATAACAATGTACGTGAAAGTATAAGAACAGCTAGAAACAAAGCAATATGAAGAATCTCAAGTAATAAATCTGTTATATAATCTCATATACCATGATAAAATTTTCATATACTAACAAAACAAATTAATGTACAAAAATATAGGGAAAAAAAACCTTCATTTCATAAGCACAAACTATAACTCAGTCCAAAAAAAAAAAAAAAACTAATGATGTCTATGGTTTTTCAACCTTTTAGTAACACGTAATTCTATAGGAATTAGATTTCTACAAATTTTTCGGTTGTAGCCCAATTTCTTGCTTCTATAGTACATCACTTGCTTATTCTTTTACTCTATGTAATAAGCACTGATCTTATGCATGAAGTTGCAATGTACCGTTAATAGAAATTGATCTTAGGAGATGATACATATATATACACTAAGACTAAAAATATATGGAACAAATAAGAGAATATTGAACTTCTTCATCAACAAAAAATAAGGCAATATAATGCTATATCTCACAATATATATATACCACGATAAAAATCATATGTACCAAGACAAAAAATACATGAACCAAACAAGAAATATCAAATGTCTTCACCAACAATAACCAGAGAACAATAATAGCATAAATCACTACAAAAATCATATATACCACGACCATAAATATATGAACCAAATAATAAAATATATGACATGTTCATAAATACTAACCAGAGAACGAAAAAATTATAAACCACCACAAAAAGCATATATACTATAATCATAATTATATGAACTAAGATATAAATAGTTGACATGTTCATGAATACTAACTAGAGAATAAAAAACTATATACCACAAAAAAGTTATATATATTATAACTAAAAAAATATGAACCAAACAACAGGAAAAAAAAAAAGGATAACACTAATGTCATATACCATAACAAATTTTAAGAATATATACCACGAAAAAAACTATATATACTACGAACAGAAACATATACATCAAACAAGAGAATATTGAACATCAACATCAACATCAACAATACCCAAATAAAAAGAGTACAATGTACCATGACAAAAATCATATGTACCAAGACAAAAAAAATATATATGAACCAAATAAGAAATATTGCATATCTTAATCAACAAAAAATAGAGAACAATAATACCATATACCACTAAAAAATCATATGTACCACTATAAAAATTATACGTACTATGATAGAAAGTTGATGAACCAATACCAATTATGAAAATCATTCCAAAACACGTATAGAATTAAAAATAGCTACCCACACCTTACAAAAAACTAGATTATAAAAAGATTAACAATAATTGCAACACAAATTAATAATCAAAATCAAAATCTCCAAAAATAAAACTCTATAGAATAAACACAAAATTATACATACAATTGTAAAGAAATAAAATTCAAAATAAAGAAAATAACACATACCTAAACAAAATCAAAATCGATCGATCCAAAGAGAGAAAAACAAGAACCATTAGAAAACTCCATGGGTATCAGAGAAGAAGAAGAAGAAGAAAAAGAAGCAAATAATGGTGCACATATATGATTTAGTTGAAGATTCACTCAAAACAATCAACATCCACGAACAAAGCATCTGAAGTAATCAATGGCTGAACAAGAAAAAATAAGAGAGAGAAAGAAGAACTAGAAAATAGAGAGAGAAAGCGAGAAGAAGAAATAAGAAAGAAAAACAAAAAAAAAAAACTAAAGAAAATAAGTAAGGGCAAAATTGGGAAACTAAATATCACTTGCTGATAGTTTTTATGAATGTGCATATTTCAGTACAACATAAAATTGGTGGACATATGCTTAAACAAACTTTAAAAAGTGGTCACACAATATAATTTCTCACAATCTTTCCTCGCGATTTTTAGGTGCCAAGATAGGGCACTATTATTTAAGGCTCAGGTCATGAATATAGAAGAGCTTATTTTATCTCTAATGGCCTTCGATCCCCTTCTTTCTCCTAAGACAAAAAAGCTTAATTTTTCTACGAGAAATAGGTACTATGCTTAATTTTTGTAATAGTATTGTGGTCTTTTGACCCAATTAAAAAAAATAAATTGTGCTAAAGTGTTAAAAATTTTGAAAAAAAGGACTAAATTGCAAATAAAAAGGACGAAACTAAAAGAATATCTGATAGAAACAGCCGCCCATGGCCAACCACCATAGTAGCTCCTCCTACCGCTATTGATGCTCACTAGCTACCAGAATTGAACCGTCATCACTGGGCGAACTACCCGTCGTTGGTTCCAGGCCTACCGGAGCTCTCTTTCGACAAAAAACTCTGAAAAATGTAGTGGACATTTTTTCTCATTGGTGCCGATTCAGGCAATGTTTCGCTCTGAAACCAATCCCATTCGATTCCTCACTTTCAGATGTTAGTTTATTTTTAAGATAATTGTCATGATGGCTTGACAAGCTTATTTGACATATGTATGTCGTTTCCTATGTCTTTATTGGTTGATTCCTATTCGTTATCATCTTTTTCTTTTTATGTCAATTTTATTTAGCTGACAGTAGTGTATTTACTAAATGGATGTATGCGGATGATTTTGTTACTAAATTGAGTACTTAGAAACACAAATGATTTAGTGAAAATTATTTGGACTTTGGATCTGAGGTTTTAATTTAAACTCTTTCACTAAAATTCATGATTTAATAAAAGTTTCTAAACTAATCAATTAGAATTTCTCTAAATTTTAAGTGAAGGTTTTTCTTAAGAAATTAAAAGTAATGGAAAGTTTTATGATTTTGTAATTTAGTTACTTTTGAGGACTAAATTTTAAAAATTTCAAGTATTTAATTTTCTGGAATTTTCATTTATTACTGTTTAGCTACTCTTGTGGCTAAGTGTAAGACCTGTTAGCAAGTTAAACAGAACATTAATGATCAGCTAGGTTACTTCAGTCGTAACGTATTTTAGAATAGAAATGTGATAAGGTTACTATAGACTTGGTAATAGGATTACTGAGGACTCAAAGTAAAAAATGATGTAGTTTGGGTTATTGTTGATCGAATGACTAAAATTGCCCACTTTATACCTACTCGGATTGACTTTTCTCTCAACAAACTCAATCATCTTTATATGGATTATATTGTTCATTTGCATGGAGTGCCTTCTAGTATAGTTTCTAATAGAGATTTGAGATTTACATCCAATTTTAAGAGAGCTTTACAGAAAGTTTTGGGAATAGAACTAAATCTCAGTATAGCTCATCACCCATAGATGGATGGCCAATTTGAGAGAAAAATTTAGAATCTATAGGATATACTTCGCTCATGTATACTAGATTGTAGTAGAAGTTAGGATGATCACTTGTCATTAGTGGAATTTACATAAAATAACAGCTACCCAACTAGTTTAGGTATGGCTCCATATGAGGTATTATATATGAGACCATGCAAGTTGCCCTTGTGTTGGGCTGACATAGAGGAGAAAGTTATTCTTGGGCCAAAACTGATACAAGAGACTGCTGAAAAGATCAACATGATAAGAGAAAGACTTAAGGTTGTTCAGAGTCGTCAAAAGAGCTATGTTGATCCCCTAAGATAAGAAGTAGAGTTTGATGTTAGTGATCAAGTATTTCTAAAAGTCACACTAAGGTGTAAAGTCGATAGGTTTAGAGTTGAAGGAAAGTTAGCTACAAGATATATTGGACCATTTATGATTACTGCAAGAATCGGGCCAGTAGCATATAAATTGGACTTACTGCTGTAGTTGGATCATGTGTAGAATGTCTTTCATGTTTTAATGTTGAGGAAATACATTCCTGACCCATCTCATGTGATTTAGTACGTGGAGATACTAATTTAAGAGGATGTTACCTATAAAGAGCAACTAGGTCGAATAATGGGAAGAGAACTCAAACTACTTTGTAACAGAGAAATTTCACTTATCAAAGCTCTTTGGAATCACCATAAAGAAAAAAGAAGCTCCTTAGGAACTTCACAGTAGAGAAATTCTACTTGTCAAACCTCACTTGTTTAATTTTCAGCTTGAGGTTATACTTTGAATTTATGCCTTGTACTTGAATTTCGGAACAAAATTCTTTGATGAGGGAATGATGTAAAACTCCTTAATTTCTATAACGGTATTATGGTCTTTTGACCTAATTTTTCAAAAAAAAATCCCAATTTGGGCTAAAGTGTTAAAAAATTTCAAAAAAGAGACTAAATTGAAAATAAAAAGGATGAATCTAAGAGAAAATGTGAACAGTAGGGACTTAGTACAATTTTTAAAAAATTGCATAGCCGAATTACTACCTAGCCACGTGTCATCTTCAGCCACTTCCCTTCTTCCTTCCTTTCTTTTCCCCTCACCTTCTCTCTCTTCCCCTTTGACGGAAACAACCGCCCACAGCCAGCCACTGAAGCAACTCCTTTTACTGGCATTGATGCTCACCAGCTGCCGGAATCGAAGCGCCGTCGCCGAACAAATAACCCACCACTGGTTCCAATCCCACCAAAGCTCTCTATCACCGAAAAATGCTGAAAAATTCAACAAGCGTTTTAGCTCACGGACGCCGATTCTAACAACGTTTTTCCAAAAATTGGTCCCATTCGATTCCTCTCACTTTTAGGTGTTGATTTACTTTTGAGATAATTATCATGGTGGCTTGACAAGTTTGTTTGGCATATGTATTTCGTTTCCTACATCTTTATTAGTTGGTTCTTATTCTATATTATCTTTTCCTTTCCATATTAAATTTATTTAGCTAATAGTAGTGTATTTACTAAGTGGATGTACGCAGATGATTTTACTATTAAATTATTAAATTGAGTATTTAGAAACATAAATGATTTTATGTAAATTATTTGGACTTTGGATCTAAGGTTTTAATTTGAACTCTTTCACTAAAATTCATGATTTAATAAAAGTTGCTAAACTAATCAATTAGAATTTCTCTAACCTTTAAGTGACAATTTTTCTTGAGAAATTAAAAGTAATGGAAAGTTTCATGATTTTGTAATTTAGTTACTTTTGAGGACTAAAAATAAAAATTTTAAGTATTTAATTTTCTAGAATTTTGAAAAATTATTGTTTATTATTATTTCAACTTAAAACCACTAAAAATCATGGCCTTAGATTTCTGGTCCTGACAGATTGTGTTATTAACATTTCCTCAACTGTTATTTCTTTATAATTGGCTAGTTATTAGGATCAAGGTAGATTATATCAATAAGAGCTTTTAAATTACTCAAATGGCTAGTACTTATAAATATGTGAGTACGTAGAAATACGAGCGATAATGTCCAATTTTTTTTTATTATTATTCAATTGGTTAATAATTAGAAATAATAAAAATTATGTGAAATTTTTTATTTATTTAATTATATATTTTTTTTCATCTAATTGTATTAAAGTGGATAAGAAATAAATGTTGGTAGATAGATTATCTACTCAGTATAAAAAGAAAATGTATAGCATTTTGGAGTTTGTTATAGAAAATAAAAAAGATCCCAATTGCATTGTATGCCCTTGTTTTAAATCTTGAAATTCACAAAAGATATGCATTCAAAATATAAAAGAACGCGTGTATTTGAATAAAACATATCAAAATTAAAAGCATTAGATTTGGTTTGTGAAAAATCTAGAACTACTGAATGTACAGGTAATAACTATAGGTTAGATTTTGAGGGCAATCTTTTCGAAATGATAAAAGACATGCACTTATAGATCTTATAAGTTTTTAATCATTATAAGTTTTTAATCATTACTATGATACTGAGAAATTGATCTATTCATGTTGCACAAAATTCAGAAAATAGTCTTCACTACTTAAATTGTATAATTTAAAAATAAAACACGTATGGATTAATATCAGTTTTTCAATCTTGTTAGCTTTACAAGAAAATATGTTGCAAAAAGAGAATGAGATGTTGTATTCCTTTTGTAAGGCTAAAAAGACTTTGTATTCATTAGATATGCCGAATAAAAAAAAAATCACATTTCTTTAAATGATTGCATTTTATACCGTAACAAATTTAAAAAAGCAATGTCTTATCCAGTATATAGTTAGCCTAGATAGTAACAGAATAAGAATTTTGAAAAACTAAGTGTTAGAACTCTAGCAAAAATTTTGTAGTATATTTTTCTAATTCCTCAATTTACTCATCTATTCAGAAATTGTATGCATACTAAAGATAACATGGCATACAAAAAATAGGATAGAAGATTGTAAACTTTAACATCTAGCCAATTTACCGACTTGGAAAATAAAAATTACAAATGGCCTACTTTTGGGAGAGGTCTAAGAAACCTTCATATTGGCCTGTCTATGGATGAAATTGATCCTCATATAACTCTTAGTAGTAAAAATAGTTGTTCAACTGCAGTGCTTCTTCCATGTTTGTGTATGAAAAGAAACTTCATACTTCTTACAATGTTAATAATAGGGCCTAGATAAACTGATAAATTTAGCCCTATTAATTGATGATTTGAATAGTTTATGGAATGGTGGTACTAAATCTTATGATACATATAAGGATGAATATGACACTCTCAAGGTTATATTATTATTAATAATCACTGACTACCATATATATAGAAATTAATATTAAAAATTCGTTAAATTATGCAAAGTTATCCTATTTGTAATGATAAAATACAAATTATCGATTCTTAATACATGCTAGAAAATTAAGTTATATTATATATATTAGGCCACAAAAGATTTTGCCTTCTACATATTAGAAGTATTCATCGTTCGTAAGATCTCACTTTAAAGAAATATTAGAATAATAGATAAAATAAGAGAACTCTTACCTCCCTACTACTTGAAAAAAAAAAATACAAAGAAAACAAAAAATAAATTTCCCTACAAAAGGGAAATAACTGAAATGCTACATATTAAGGGTGAGTAGAAACTAAGGAGGTACTCTCCTTATATAGGAATTAAGCTTCCTTTCACCTCCATCTTTTGCCGATATGGAACATTAGGCTACTTCAATTTTTCAAAACAATTTAGCCGATTTCTATCATATATAATACAACATTTGACATCTTTGGATAGTGCAATTATTTATTTATTAATAATCTTTATCATTAATTTCATGATTTGGAAGCATTAGGTGTTACTTATCATTTACCACTTATGTTTACTAGATCCTCTAAACTTAAGTCTCTATAAGAAAATTAATTTAATGATGATCAACTTTGTAAATTTGTAAATGCAAGTATATGCTATCGTAATAAGTAATATAGTATGAGTATGAATATCATCCCACAGAGACTATTAATTTACTAAGTACCGAAATTTAGCTAACACTAATTTTATTTGAATTAATCGACTAAAGAAAAATTAAATTAAATTAAAACTAAAAATAAACTAAAAGCAATAAAAATAAATGAGAATGAAAATTAAAAGCGTAAAATAAAACACGATGTAAATCAATGAAATTAAACCTAGGGATTTTTGATTTCTCTATAACTAATTCACTCTAAAAATTCTCTATTTCATTAGCCCAAAATTATTCCCCTAGTTGATAGTCGAGATTCCCTAATTCATTCATTCTCTTCTCATGAGTTAAAGCAAAAAATACCCTTAATTATTAGTTTACTATATTCCTATGTAAATTAAACTAATTAAGAATTCATTATTATCTATGGAAACTCATATAGCAACTACACAAATATGTAAGTATATTCATATTTTATATGCAATCTATGGTTTTAAATCTAATAAGCTAAACACATAAACCTCCTTCCAGTTTCATTATGATAAAAAAATCATCTATTAAGTGGCCAGTTAAATAGAGCTATTAAGAACAGAATTGAAAACTCAACTATGAAAAATAATTCATATTTTAAATTAAAAGAAAAATATTACAGCATCATAGTTAGGCTATATTGTAGCCTTAGAAAAAGAAATTTAGAACATAACTTAACTAAGAAAAAGAATATTAAATGTAAACATTTTTAAGAAAATAATATTCTAAAACTAATAATAAAATCAAACTAGAAAAATCATAGCTGAAGAGATTCCACTCTATTACTCTATCTCCCACTAACTTTCTCTCTATAAACTACAATATTTCTCTCACTAGAATGGTGTATTATTTCTCCTTATATCCTATAGTCCTTTTATAGTTATAGAGAGTGTAAGTCTAAGGTTAGCTAACTTAAGAGGAGGGGCGGGTGAATTGGATTTTAAAAACTTTTACAAACTTTTTTTGAAAGATAAGTAGATTTAGCAAGTAAAAGCTATAACAAGTAAAAATAGACAAATTATATACATAAACTCAAGATAAATAAATTTAAGAAGAAAGAGAAAGAGAAACACAACCACTATTTTTACGAGGTTCAACAAATACGATGGTTGTTCTATATCCCTAGCTTTTAGTAATTATCTACTATCAGATTAAGAGAATGAGCTTGATCGTCCCTTTTACACAACAAGTGTTTACTTCTTAGATACACTTACGTCTTTATAATAACTTTGAATCTGACTTTATCATGCCTAACATGGATTGTTTTGACTCCAGTGCCAATCTCACCTAAACCGAGTTGTTATGAATCCGATGTCAACCTTATCTCACAAATATAATTTGATTTTATTTGTTGATATGCTCAACTAGAATCCCTCTAATAAAAAGTATTGATACAATGTAAGCCTAGAGAAAATAAGTGAAAACACAAAGTATGACCTAGTCTGGCTCAATTGACTTTTGTGAAAGAGTGAATTTAAAAGTTTGATTCACAAAAGATGAAGAAAGTATGTATAAAGCAATATAAGAATGTTCAAAAGTTATTTCAAGTGTTAAAAAAGCTTCCATTTAAAGACTAGAATGAAAACTAGCCGTTTTCGGCTATTTGATAGACAATCTGTCATTTTTGATAGACCGAAAGTTCACTTTTGGTATACTGAATATATTAGCTGTTAAAAGTGCGGTTCTAATGGTCAAATTTTCAAAAATTCATTAAAAACAAAAAACAGAAGAATCGATGGACCGATTCTACCCAAGAGTGTATTTTCAATTTTATTTCAAGGTTTTTTCAATTGTTTCCAAAAAGTGGCTTTATAAATTGATTTAATAAGTAATATAAGAACTATAGAAATTCATAAATCAATTTAAAAGCTTATGTAAAATAAATTTTATATTTTAATTAGAAATAAATAGATTTGACAGCTTAGCTTTGAAAAATGCTAATTATATAAAAAAATTTGAGCCATTAAAATCATATAATGTGTAGACAAATATTTAAGTACAAGAACTAAGTATAAAACCTTTGTTGTCTAAGTCTTGTATTCTTGATTTTTTTTCTTCAAGCTCTTTCTCATAATCTATCTTGAATGTTTTGTGATCCTTTCAATTTAACTTACTACACACTCAAGTAGATTATTAGTTCTTAATCATATATTTGTTAACTTCAAGATATGAGAGTAGAACTGATGATACATAGCATGACTCAACAATCTTCCCCTTTTTGATGATAACAAATATTTGATTTAAAAGAAAATAGGGAATGTAAAATAAGTAGAGATAAGCATCCTTACTGACTTTAAAGCTCCCTCTCAAAATATAATTTTAGAGAGTAAAACTCCCCCTTAAACTTTTAAAAAGTGCATATTTTGAATATGTTGCTCATGAAAATTAATTGAAATAATCTAGCTTATACCACTTGTTAATTAAAATTTGAAATGCTCATGGATACCAATTAAAAAATTAAAAAGTTCATGGATACCAATTAAGGAAAGATTTAAATCATACATATTCTCTCCCTTTTGATATCATCAAAATAATACACAAGAGAGAATAGCAAAGCAAACATAATATCCATCGTAAAGCAGATGAGGATTTCATACAAGAAACCATAAAAAATAAGCAAATAGCTCATATAAAAATAACCAAAAATCAACTAAGAAAAAATAAAAGTAGACAACTAAGAAGGAGGGAAACACCCAAAAGAAGACAGCATCATCCTCATCATCTCGTCCTATAGATCTTGAAGGATCTGGAATTGACTTTCGGATATCTGATAGACGGAGTTAACATCAGCTGAGAGAATTTGGTAATGCTCAAGCTCGGTATCATAAAGATGCTATATGTCGAGCTTAATGATGTTGAGGCATTCAAAAATACTGTGGAAGGCCTCAACAAAGTTGAAAGATTAACTAGGAATGCCTTTTTGTGGAGCAGGAGCCTCCTCAACGCCTTCAGTAGCTTTACTACCTCCTGCTTCTTGTTAAGCACCTACCTCTTGCACATGTGCCTGTCTGATCTTGGCAATCCATGCGTTGTTGATAAATGTGAAGATTAAAAGTCTTATTATTGATCTCCACATCTATAGACCATGGTTTGCGTTCAGCCTCATTAATGGTCAGAATGTTGAAATGTTAGAAGATGGGAGTGAGAAGGAAACCATAAGGAATAGAAGATCTCATATTCTCTATAGCATTGATCATCTTATGAAGAATAAAGAATAGTAAGTCTAGACTTCTTCTAACAAGAAAGGAATCAATGAAATAGATATCACCAAAGGTGGGTGCATCCTTATGACCAGCTCTAGGGATCATGTTCTGAGACACGAATTGAAAGACAATCCTAGCCTCTAGAGTAAGATCAGTGACACGAGACTTAGGTTGAAACTATCAAGGGAACAAACGCAGAGCAAGGCTTATTGAGGATCAAAATCCTCGATCATAAGCAAAGTGTTAGTAATAGGAAACTTGCAACCACCTATAGGAACATGTAGGATATCAGTAAGGAGTTGTTCAGTGACAGAAAAATTAATTCCCTTAAGGGAACTAAAGATAGTATGTTGACCCCGAGAAATATTGGTATATGTATAAAAACCTCTAATCAACCTAAGATACCCTATCTCCCTAATGGAGTAGAATTCAGTCCATCCCATATTTTTAATATAATAAAAAAAGTTGACATATGATAAATCTCTAAAGTTGAATATTCAACCCCAAATATATTCAACTCCAAATAATACTCTTTTTGGAAAAGATTTCTTTATACCTGGTCATGAGAGCAGGAGATTCAAGAAGAGGAGTGTCTAACTGTGTCTTAGTGCATTGTTTTTATTCCTCAGGAAAAATTTTCTTCCCATTTCACCTTGGATTTTCCCTTATAGGAACCATTGAATCAAGAGAAGACAAAAAAAAAAAAAGGAATTTCGGATTCTAGGGTTTTATGGAATGAGAAAACTGATTTAGATACAAAGGAGTGCAAAAACCAAAGATCAAGAGTAAAAAAGCGACGAAATCAACTCTTGTTAGGTGAAAATTGAGAGATTTGGTGAGAAAATTGAGTAGGAATGAGAAGAGATGAAAATAGAGTGTGAGAGAGAGAGAAATTTCAGTTGAAAGAATGTGAAAAATTATGAAGAAAAACATCAAAATGGCTTAAATACATTCGAAACTGTGCGATTTCGGCAGACCAAAATCCCAGTTTTGGTCTGCCGACTCTTCTAGAGAGAACTATCTTTCTAGGACAGTTTTTTGGCAGATCAAAATTGGGTTTTCGGATTCTAGGTTTTTTTTGAAATGAGAAACTGATTTAGATGCAAAACAATTTTAAACGATGAAATTGATTAAAACAACATTAAAAAACATCATCACACAAGCAATTTAACAAGTATACAAGATGAAACAAACAATAATTGAACAAGAAAAAAAATCAATGAAGCTTATTATGATCAATCATACCAAGTTCTCTACAAATCATGCAAATAGGATCCTCATTGAGAGGTTTAGTGAAGATATCAGTTAGTTGTTTTTCAGTTCATAAAGAACAATATCACCTTTTTGCATATAATCACGAAAAAAATGATGCCTAATATCAATATGCTTGGCTCGTGAATGTGAAATTGGACTTTTGGACAAATTAATAGCACTAGTATTATCACATTTAATAGGTACGTGATAATAATGTATTCCAAAATCTAGGAGAGTTTCTTTCATCCAAAGAATTTGAGCACAATAGCTACCAGCAGAGATATAATTCAGCTTCAGTAGTAGAAAGAGAAACATAATTTTGTTTCTTATTAAACCATGATACAAGTGAATAACCAAGAAAATGACAAGTGCTACTAGTACTCTTGCGGTCAGTTTGACAACCGACATAGTCTGTATCTGAAAAAATAGTAATTTTAAAGTGTGTACTTTTTGGATATCATAATCCTAGATTCATAATACTATGAAAATATTTCAATATATGTTTTACTGCACTAAGATGTGATTCCTTAGGATTGGATTGAAATCTAGCACATAGACAAACACCAAACATTATATCTTGTCTACTAGCTGTTAAGTAAAGAAGTGAGCTGATCATACCTCGATATTTAGTAATATCCACTGTATTACCATTTTTATTCTTGTCTAGTTTGATTAAAGAGCTCATTGGTGTTCTCATTGATTTGGAGTTCTCTATATCAAACTTCTTGACCATATCTTTGATGTACTTGGATTGATTGATAAAAATACTTTCTTTGCTTTTTTTGAATTGAAGTCCGAGGAAAAAATTGAGTTCTCCCATCATACTCATTTCAAACTCATCATGCATACATTTAGAAAATTCTTCACAAAGAGACACATTAGTAGCACCAAATATAATATCATAAATATAAATTTGAACTAAAATCATTTCTCCTTTTTTTTCTTTTTATAAAAAGAGTAGTATCTACTTTTCCCATAGTGAAACCATTTAAAATTAAAATTTAGTCAATCTATCATACCAAGCTCTAGGAGCTTGCTTTACACCATAAAGAGCCTTTTTCAATTTGAAAACATGATCCGGATACTTATGATTTTGAGAACTAGGGGGTTGGGCTACATATACTTCTTCTAAAATGTATCCAATTAGAAATGCACTCTTAACATCCATTTGATATAGAATAAAATCTTTATGACATGCAAATGCTAAGAGCATGCTTATGGACTCTAATCTTGCAACGGGTGCGAAGGTTTCTTCATAATCGATACCTTCTTCTTGATTGAAACTTTGAAACACTAATCTAGCTTTATTTCTCACAATCACCCCATACTCATCTACTTTATTTCTAAAGACCCATTTAGTCCCAATAACCGATTAGTCCTTCGGTCTTGGAACTAACTCCCATACATGACTTCTTTTACATTGATTTAGTTCTTCAAGCATAAGCTAAAATCTATGATTCATCATTTTCAGCATCTTTAAAATTTTTTGGTTTAATTTAAGAGATAAAAGCCATGTTATTGCAAATATTTCTAAGTGATGCTCTAGTCTTGATACTTGAAAAAGATCACCTAGAATTTCATCTTTAGGATTAGCATATTTGAATTTTAAATCTTGAGGGAGAAAAAAAGTGTTACCATTGTCGCTTTCCTTTTCTTCCTTAAGATCTTATTGTTATAGTTGAGTGCATTTCTCTTCATTTGATTTCTTATTTGCATTTAGTTCATTCACACTTGGTTCAAAACTACAACATCATCATCATTCAATTTTCTCTCCTCATGGAGAGCGTTAGACTCATCAAAAATAACATGCATAGATTCTTCTACTACCAATGTTCTTTTATTGAAAACTCTATAAGTTGTACTAGTAGTGGGATATTTAAGGAAAATACCAACATCAGAATTGAATCAAATTTTCCCAAGTTATCTTTAGTATTCAAAATAAATATTTGCAACCAAAAACTTTAAAATAGCCAATGTTGGGGTTTATCTCTTTCCAAAGCTCATAAGGTGTCTTGTTCAAAATTGGCTTTATCATAACTCTATTTACAATATGACAAACGATACTTACCACTTCGGCCTAAAAATATTTGGCAAACTGTTTTCATTTAGTAAACTTTGTGCCATTTCTTGTAAGGTTCAATTCTTTCTTTCTACAACTCCATTTTATTATGGAGTTCTAAGAGCGAAAAAATTATGATCAAAACTATTTTTGTAGCAAAATGCTTCTGTTTCATTATTTTCAAACTCACCACAATGATCACTTCTAATAGATCTGATGGTGTAGCCTTTTTCATTTTGCACTTTCTTACAAAAGATAGTAAGTATATTTAAAATATCATTTTTATGAGTAATAAATAGAATCCAATTTAATCTTGAAAAATCATCTACTATCACAAAGCATACTATTTTCCACCAAGACTAGCTACTTTTGATGGTCCAAATAAATTAATGTGAAGTAGTTGCAAAGGTCTAGAAATAGTAATGACATTTTAGATTTAAAAAAAACTTTTCACTTGTTTTCCAAATTGACATGCATCACAAACTTTGCCTTTTTCAAAAAATAAATTAGGTAGACCACTAACAAGGTTTTTCTTAGAATGTTTAGAAATAGTATTCATACTAGCATGCCCAAGTCTTCTATGCCAAAGTCAAGAGTCATCTTTTAAAACCGAAAAACATTATCTTAACTAACATATTTTTCAATATCAATAGTATAAACGTTGTCTTTTCTTTCACGTTCAGAAATAATTTCTTTTGAACAAATATCCTCAATCAAGTATTTGTGCTTAAGGCTATTAACAAGTAAAATATTTTCTATAATAAGAGAAGAAGTGGAACTAATGTTACCTATATCCAAAATCTTGCCTTTAGTATTGTCTCTAAAAGTAACATGCCCTCCATTCTTTTTTGTACACGATGAGACCAAGGAATAGTCGCCAGTCATGTGTTTGGAGCAATCATTATCCAAGAATCAAAAGTTCTTCTTCTTTTGTACTTACAGATAAGAATCAAATTTTGATTTTTGGTACCCACACTAATTTGCGCCCTTGAGTGTTAGTTCTAGATTCTTTCAGTGCCCAAGCTAGTTTTCTACTAAAATATGCATTCTTCTTCACAAAACATGAAAAACTAGTATGTCCATCTTAATTGCAATAAGTGCAAGTGTGTTTGGTGTTCCTAGTACTGGCTTTCACAAAATAGTTTTTGAAGTATTTTTGTTTTATGAAAGATTTGTACCTAATATCTCCTTTGTCTAAAATGAAATTTTGTGTACCAAGCATCATATCAAAGTTTTTCTTCACATTTGTAAATTTGTGGACAATTTTGGTCAAGTCTTAAACCTTATTATTTAAGGAAGTGTTTTCTTTTGACAAAATATTACAACTATTACAAAATGATTTCACTTCCTTTTCCTTTGTAAATCCTTCAACCAATTTAGATAAACTAAGAATTTCTTTTTGTTTTGTAAACTTTTCTTGAAAGACAAGTAAATTTAGTAAGTAAAAATTACAACGAGACAAATTGCATATATAAACTCAAGATAAATAAATTTAAGGAGATAGGGATAGAGAAATGCAAACATAATTTTTACGAGATTCAACAAATACGACGGTTTGTCTACATCCTCGACCATTGGTATCCTGCTTCGAGTAATCCACTATCGGATCAAGAGAATAGGCTTAATTATCCCTTTTACATACCAAATAGTTTCTTCTTAGGCACACTTACGCATTTACAATAGCTTTAAATCCAGCTCTATCACACATTGTTTTGACTCTGGTGTCAATCTCACCTAAATTGGGTTGTTTATGAATCCGGTATCAACCTCACTTCATAAATACAATTTGATTTTTGTTTGTTGATATACTTAACAAGAATATCTCTAACAAAAAGGATTAATACAAAGTAAGCTTAGAGCGAATAAAAGAAAATACAAAGTATGATCTAATTTGGCTCAATTGACTTTTGTGAAATAGTGAATTTGAAAGTTTGACTCACAAAAGATGATTTGAATAACTTGAAAGTATGTCAGTTTGCCGATTTTACCTGAGAATGTATTTTCAATTTTATTTCAAGGACTTTTTCAATCGTTTCCAAAACGTGGCTTTATAAATTGATTTAATAAGTAATATAGGAACTATAGAAATTCATAAATTAATTTAAAATCTTATGTAAAATTAATTTTATATTTTAATTAGAAATAAATATATTTAACAGTTTAACTTTGAAAAATTATATGAAAAATTTGAACTATTAAGATTATATAATATATGGACAACTATTCAAATTTAAATTTAAGTATAAAATTT
Organism: Parasponia andersonii; assembly: GCA_002914805.1. Lineage (NCBI taxonomy): Eukaryota > Viridiplantae > Streptophyta > Magnoliopsida > Rosales > Cannabaceae > Trema > Trema andersonii. The sequence continues at coordinate 1,515,543 of JXTB01000033.1, forward strand.
TTGTTAATCTAAATCTTGTGTTTTTGGTTTTTATCTTCAAACTCTTTTCCAAAATTTATTTTGAATATTTTGTAATTCTTTCAATTTAACTTGTTATATATTCGATTAGAATATTAATTTTTAATCATATGTTTAATAAATTCAAGAATTGATAATACAGCATGACTAAACAAAAAAAATTTTGGTACGGATTCCAGTATTCTATTCTAATTGATCAATATGACGTGATACTTTTTTATTTACACTCTTATGTCTCTTCTTTCTCCTCTCACATTTCTATTCAAAAACTGGCACTTACGCAGTATTCATGTGCGGCTAAAACGCGTAAGCTTGGCACAAATCCAGTTAAAAGAAGACTGACTTTGACTTTAATGACGTGGTGAGTCTTCATTTGTGGGCAAAAACCAGTTGCTCACCGATCCGACCAACCTACAAGGTCTTGCACGAGTCGTCAACTCACGGGCTCCACCTGTCCCCTTGCTCGAGCCACTCCACTCACGCAGGCGAGCGTGATCTGCACATGGTCTCCTGATGCATTGGATGTTCATCAAACGTCCGAAATCTCATCTCCTCCTTCATCGCGCCTAGTACTTCACTATTCCGATTTTTTTTAAACGCTAATTCAATACAAAATTAAATTAAATTAAAACCTAAATCTAATAAAAACATATTTTAAATTAAATTAACTTAATCCAAAATAAATTAAATATCTAAATCTAATAAAATAACCTAAAACTAAATCTACACCAAAATAAAATAATACAAACTTAAATCACTTAAAATATAAATTAAAATTACCTCAAGACACACATTTTTAATAAATAAAAGGCATAATTAATTCTATTTTTATTGAATTATCAATCAACTAAGTTTATTTAATGATTACTTAGAAATTAAGTTTTAGTTAAAGCAATATTAACATTTGTATTTTTATTTTATATATTTGTTTCAATTAATAAGAGTGCATTCAATATATATACAATGCAGAGAAAGGGAACCCAAGAGGATCAAATGATCTGGCTTATAAATGATCGAAAGTACACTTCAGTTGGATTAATGATATATTTGAGTGTAAATTATTTAAAACTAATTACGTTTTCTCATTTGATGTATAGTGTCCAAGGCAACTTGCAAGCGTTTAATATGGTTTCTGCATTTGTAGTTGTAAATATATGAGTAAAACTAACGAATAAGTTAATATAAGATTATATTTTATCTCAGTGGTATATAACTCGTGTGTTTTACTTGTTATTTTCTAATTTAGAATTTGATCACTTTTTGCCAAATAAGTTCTTTAAATGTGCAGTTTAATAGATAAATTTTTTTACACTATAGATGATATAAATACAATTCGAAAAAATGAGTGGATGAAGTAATATAATTTCTCATTTCATTTCCTAAATTTTTATTCATTTGAACTATGTTGCTAGTTATCAACTTAGAAAACTGATGTGCTTATTTTTTGACCATTGACTTTATCATGGTAACTTTATCATGGTCATATTGTTAGTTACATTAGTTATTTTTTTCGCTTACTTACAGACTTACTTTAGAATATGGACCATGATTGTTAACTTAAAAAATGTATTAATGTTATGTACAAAATGTCTATATATTAATTTCATTTTATGCGAAATATTTTATGTGCAAGATTTCGTATATCTTGGTAATTATATACATATGAAAATTCAGGGGTATATAGAAAAATATTAAAAGTACCCATGAAATTAATAATGTACAATATTGTTTTTTAAGCCCCTTAGAAAAAAAAAAACGCCATGATACCAATACCAAGTACTTAAAAGCGTTTTCGTAAGCGCCTTTTAAATATCTTGATATCTAAGACCTATTATAGTGCCTAGACATAGGATGCTTTTTTAGGTACTATGATAAGCCTATATAAAGGCACTTTTAACATACTGTTACGGACTTTATGATCACTCGTCTTTATCACGAGAGTAATTGTGTAGCTGATTCTTTATCTTCTTGTTAGAGGTATTTCTTACACATAAACCACCACAAGTATACGAGTCGCAACAAGTAATATAGAGTAAGGGAATGTCGATCCTATGAGGAGTACTTGATTTTCAAACACTAAGTACTAACTGAAACTAGCTTCTGATTTATCCAAATAACAAAATTTGATGGTTATGTGCAAGAATCAAAATGGAAATAATAATGCAAAAGGAAAGAATGGAAAATGAAATTAAGCAATCACAATTTGTTCTAAGAGCAATAATAAGAAACCTAGAGATATAATCTACCTTCTAACTCTTTCAACTATTAGTTTTCCTCAAAACACAACTATCCATATAGAATTAACAACCAAAAATCCTAATATATTCACAAGCTCCTCTCCATGATATAAGTGAAAATATCTAGACAAATTAATATTACTCCTGACATACAATGACTAGATTCATTAAGATAGATAATTCTCACAGAAGGTTGCACAAGTTACATAGGTATATTCTTATCTTATGCAAACTCAACCTACACTAGGTGATCTTATATTGTTCTATCTATGTTCAAACCTATATTCCCCATCTCAAGTTCATATAGATTTCACACAATAATCAGTTTATTGGCCAAATAAATGGAGGCATTAAGTACAAGATAGAACAATTAATTCATCAATGGATATCAAGAACGAATGAGAAAAATAAAGTAATTGAATATATTAGAGATTTGATTACATCCCGAGAGAAAGAGTATAGTTCATAATTATATCAAGAGGAACACAGTAGAGATAATAAAGCTTATACACATTCATAAGAGAAAACTAAACGAAGAAACAGAGGAAAGATAATGGAAAACTCTTTGAAGCTTGCTCAATCTGCAAGTCTTTTCCCGAATCCCCTTGCTGCTTGTTGTTTCTCCTCCAAAAGCTCTCTAAAACTGTAACATCCCCCGGTTCCACACAAGTATGTAAGGATATTTGTATAATTATTTAGTAAAATCAGAAGACGCTACTCGATTTAGAACTGATAAAATAGTGAAAATTTAAAACTTTTTAAACTTTCTAGGAGAAAAAGAGAAATTCCTCCCATAATTATACATAGTCTAATTTATACGTATATACATACTCACATTGTGGACCTCTCATAAAAATATACATAATGTACACACACTCAATAATTACAAAATCCTCTATTAGAAAACCATAGTGTCAAAATGCTCATATACACAAGCCGTGGTCAGAAAGTCAGTGCTCCTCCTCTAACTGACATATCATCCGTACGTTCTGCAATGTAAAAATATTAATGAGTATAAAACTCAGTAAGTAACGTATGCAGATGCAGGGTATATATAACATGAAACAAATGGTCATATGGTTAGGATCCCTATGTATATTGTATTGCCTGATAAGACCGTGAATTTCATACTGAGCCACTCAGAGAACGTATAACATATCACGAGCTATATGGATGTCTCGAGCCCCAAAAATCCCCTCTGTGTACAGCAGAGGTCCACCCCATACCGCCGTCAGAGTGTTCCCGAAGGAACCATAGTGTCCCTGAAAGGACCAGAGTGTTCCC
>JXTB01000033.1:1527582-1545597 GCA_002914805.1 Parasponia andersonii
TATCAACAGATATGATTTTAATGCATGTTCGTATAGTATTACTATTCACAAATGTATTCTTTGTCCCTTTCACACACCAAGCTCTCTCTCTCTGACAGTACTAAACCTTTACACTGCATGGGAGCCCTTCCACAAATATTAGTACAATAATACAGATCATTTAACAATCAGAATGAGTAATTTACCATGAAATTCATACTAGTTACTTGATAAGTCTATTATGCAATATGAATATGTTTATTATTGGCTTATTATGTATGTGAGAATCTTAGGCATCACAAAAACTCTCTCTAAAACTCGTTGCTAGGGTCTCTCCCACCGTCTCTCCTTCAGCTGAGTCAAAGAGAGGTTAAATAGTTGAGACAAAACAGGCCATGATCCGAAAATTCTACAACTTGTCTGCACTTCGTGGCACTGTGGCTCTAAGACGGTCGAACAAATAATGTTGTGGCACCACACTACTCAGGGAACGGTGCCGCAGAACCACACCATCATTGCCACGGTGCTGAGGCGCCGCGGGAGTAGCACCGTAGCACCAATTCTTTGGAACTTCTAGCATTGCAGTGCCCAATTCTGCCCATTTCCTTCCATATCATTAGCGCTGCTTCACACTATTGAAATGTTGCACGTCCATCTTCGCTCACAAATGATCGAAATTATCTTAATTTGGCCTCAGTTTCACTTGAGAAGTCAGAATTCTCTTCTCAATGACTTCTCCCTTGAATTATCCATCAAAAACAATAAAACACATAAAAAGCTCAAAGACGAGCAATTCTTAAGCTAGAAAGGAGAGTAAAGATAAGTGAAAAATATACTTATTGAATTCCCCCAAACTTAGGCTAAAGCTCGTCCTCGAGCTAAAATAATGAAAATGAACAAGTTGGAAATAACCAAAACAATACAAAAATAAAATTAAGACACACAAATGAAGCTTTTGAATGAGGTCAATCTTGTCTCAAAACTCTTTAAAAGACATATAACTCAAAGCAATCTAAAAGCAACACAACCGTTTGTAATTTCAATTCTGTTGGTAGTTTTACTTTGTTGTCAACTTTCTTCGTATATGTGTAATAGTTATTCATATTTAACCCTTCGTATTCAGATTGCTTTATGCAGACTTAGAATACACACTAAGAACTGTCTCAAGAAAAGCAAAGTTGTCATCTAATAAGCCCACTTTTCATGTCAATCTCCATTAATGCAGAATAGCACTAAATCGAAAATTAATAGGCCTTTTAATCGGCTTGTATTTCAAGGCTTGGTTATGGGTAGATGGAATAGTATCATTTAGGTTATTTACACCATGGACGTCTTTTTTGCTCAATAAATATAACTCTTTTAAGCATACAGTAGAAATTTTCCCTAAATTTACTTTTTGACCCATTTTTTAGTTCATTTTCATTTTTTTCTTTTTTTCAACTACCAATTGGTAGCCAAACTTCTCCCTTCAAAAAGACTTTCCACTTTTTTGATTTTCTTAAAAATCTCACACTTCATCGAAAATTCAAAATTTACTTTCAAGCATCTATAGTGTGAAGTGAGATATTTTGTGGGAATATTTCATAGTAAGAAGAGTTTATTGTCCTACAAAATAAAAAAGATTGAAAAATTGGCTCAAAGGGAGGGACCAAGGATATCACATTTAAAGGGTAGGTTTGAAAGGCTTAACCAATCCAAAGTGGCCTACATCATTTCTTTGCCTTTCACCCTACCTAGGATTTCACCTCGATTGACAATAAAATAGGTTCTAAGATGACATGAGACTCAAAATATTTTCTATGCCACAAGCTTAAAGCTACTCTAAGCAGCTCAAAGTTAAATGCTCACAACTATGTGCAAAATATATTTAAGAATTAATCACAAAGTAAAACCACAAAAGATTTAAGCACACAAACAATCACGATACTAAATGTTTCCAAAGAGCTATTTCACTCAAGCTCACAAAAATATCATCAATCGCTAATCTCAATCAAAAGCTCTAAATAACACATAATTAAATATCTAAACAAAGGATAAAAATAAACTATGAAAGAAAGAAAAAAACTAAATAAACTAAAATGAAACACAAGGAAAACAATTTAAAAGTTTAACTAATTAAGATCTTCATGATGACATAAGCAGGTAAGTGCTAGAAACTCCCCCAAAACTTAAAATGTGAATTGTCCCTAATGCACTAAACATGAAATAGCAAAGAGGAATGAGTACTTACCTGAGTGAAAGCCACTTAATCAGCCTCGAAGGTGCAGTGATCGTCAAGTTGGTCATTTTCAACTAACGATGATGGTGGCGACAGTGCCAAATGGTGATAAGTTTCTATTTTTTTTTAGGGCGATCGCACCATAACACCAAAATATGGCGTCAGGGCACCAAAGCCTAGGATTCCAACTGAAATTGGCACCAGACCACCATTATTTGGTGCTGCAGTGCCAAGTTTCTGGTTTTGGTGCCTTAGAATGGTGTTGGGGTGCCAAAAATACCTGCAACATGTTATTTTTCTACAATTAAGTCCTTCCATCAATACTTTCATCACTTGTCTTAAAAAAAACGCACCAAGAACTTCAAAATATGCTTTCCTCTTTCTTAACATTCTTAGGTTGCCTCCCAAGTAGCACCTATTTAACATCCTTAGCTTGATATTGCCACTCCTCATGGAGGATTGGGTGAGGCAATGGAAGATTTAGCGTGATCAAGATCTCCTCCTAGGTACTCCTTGAGCTTTTGAATATTCACTTTGATTCTTCTAGTAGTACTACATGGAGACATATCAATCTCTTCAAATGGCCCCGATCATCTTGCCTTGAGCTTGCCCGGGAAGTGTTTTATACAAGATGAACTAAGCATACCTCTTGGTCCTGGTTCAAAGTGATGATCACCATACTTCTTCTTCTTTATCTTCTGCTTCCTCTTATCCTTCTTGTCAAGTTTGTGATGGCTGGAACATGAGAGTGAAGACATCATGACTCCAATTGGAATATTAGACTTGAAAGAATATTGTGAGGCTTCCACAACACTGGTGTTCTCTTAAGCTTTCTTTGCTTCTATCTCAACAAGATGAATAATAGAAGTTTCATGACTAATCAATGTAGCTTTCTTCAAGGAATTGTCTTCAATACTCTCCTTTACTAAGTCCACTCTATAACAGTCGTCGATATTACTAGGAGAATCCACTTTTTGAATATATTAAAGGATATAATTTGATCCTCCACCCTCATAGTAAGTGCTCAATTGTACATATTAATAACCGTCCTATCGGTTGCTAAGAATGGATTTCCAAGGATAATTAGAAGATTTTCTTCTTCTTTCATGTAAAGAACAATTGAATCTGTAGGGAAGAATAACATATCCACCTTCGCGAGCACATTCTCAATCATTCCTCTTGGATACTTGATTGATTGATTCGCAAATTGACGCATAACTGTAATAGGTCTCGCCTTACCCAAACCAAGCTTTCGAAATATAGAGAATGGCATCAAATTGACACTACCTTCCAAATCACTTAATGCTTTACCGAAGAAGCGATCATCAATAGTGCAAGGAATGTTGAAACTTCTCGGATCCTCAAGCTTAGGAGGAAGCTTGTTTTGAAGAATCGCACTACGCTCCCCTATGAGAGCGACGGTCTCATATTAACTCAATTTTCTTTTCTTATAAAGGATCTCTTTTATGAACTTAACATAGCTTGGCATTTGCTTAAGTGCCTCGGCGAAGGGAATATTAATATATAGTTACTTGAACACTTCAAAAAACTTAGAGAATTATCGGTCAAGCTTTTTCTTCTAGAATCGTTGAGGAAAAGGCAAATGTGGGTTGTAAGGACATAGCTTTGATGTTGAGGAACCATCAGTATCTACCTCTTTGATTAGCTTCTTTCTATCATAACCTTTGCTTGTTCTTCCTCGATAACTTCTTCAACCATTGGCTTCGAGGGTGAAATGGGCTTCCCAAAATTTTTTACTAACTCCTTTCCACTTTTCAATGTGATGGCATTACAATGCTCCTTGCTCTTATTTCTTGGATTTATCTCGGTATTGCTTGGTAATGCTCCTTGAGGCCGGTTGATTAAGGCATTGACCAATTGGCCAAATTGTGTCTCCAAGATTCTCATAATGGCCACCTGATTTTGGAGGTTCGCTTCTTTACAATGTATTGCATGAGTAATTCCTCCATAAATGTCTTCTTCTCTTATGGTGGTGGCTCTTGATTTTGAAACCCTTGATGTTGTATTGATCTAGACTGCCCTTGTTTGTTCTGGTTACTCCAAGAGAAATTGGGATAGTTTCTCCATCCTGGATTGTAAAAGTTGGAGTAGAGATTATTGCGTTGATATTGATTGTGGTTCCCCACGAAGTGAGCTGACTCCATACTTAAAGGGTAATAAGAACTCAAGTTGTTATCATCACATTGCTCCTAAACTTCAGCTGGGCTTTGTATTGCATGCAATATATGGACTGCCTTCGACTTGATCTTCCTAGTCATTGATTCCAACTTCCTGGTTAATATACTAACTTGAGCTGTCAATGAAAGAATAACTTTTAACTCATTGATACTAGCATCTCTCCTTAGATTGACACGCTCAGAAGGCCATTGATAGTTGTTTGCCACCATTTTTTCTAATAACTCAAATGCATCATTTGTTGATTTTCCCATTAATGCACTACCAGCTGCCGCATCTACAATGGTCCTCAAATGGCCTATCAACCCATTATACAACATTTGAATAAGAAGCCACTTAGGTATCCCATAGTGTGGACATATCCTCATCAACTCCTTATAGCACTCCCAAGTCTCGTATAAGGATTTATTGTCGAATTGCACAAAAGAAGTGATGTCATTCCTCAACTTTACGGTCTTAGCTGAAGGAAAAAACTTAGCAAGAAATTTTTGAGCTAAGTCATCCCATGTAGTGATGGACCCCGAAGGTAAGGCATTCAACCAACACTTAGATTTGTCCCTCAAGAAGAATGAGAACAACCTCAAGCAAATGGCATCCTTACTAACTCCATTGTACTTGAACGTGTTGCATATCTCTATAAAATTCACGATGTGTTAGTTAGGATCATCACTTGGCAAGCCAACAAATTGACACATGGTTTGTACTATCTAAATGATTGTCAGCTTCAACTCAAAATTGATGGCATTGATAGCCGGCCTCTGAATGCTAGGGCTGAAACCTTCAAGGATAGGAACCACAAAGTCCTTCAAAGGTCTAGCATTGTCTTGGCCTCCCATAACTTCTTGAAGGTAAATGACTTGGTTCTTCTTTCTTTAGATTTCCCTCAAGGTACACTTAATCTCAGGATCAAATGGTAAGAAGTCCTCTTCGTGTGTCTTATATAAGAATTTAAGCACCTGAGATTCACAACAAAAAGAAAAAGTTTGAATAAATCGAAATTAATAGATATTATTATTATTAACAAGTACTCAATCATCGTACTCCCCGGCAATGGCACCAAAAACTTGTTAGAGGTATTTCTAACACACAAATCACTATAAGTATATAGATCGTAACAAGTAATATAGAGTAAGAGAGTGTCGATCCCATGAGGAGTAATTGATTTACAAATGCTAAGTACTAACTAAAACTAGCTTCTAATTTATCCAAACAACAATATTTGATAGGTATGTGTAAGAATCAAAATGTAAATAATAATGCAAATAGAAAAAATAGATGATGAAACTAAGTAACCATGATTTGTTCTAAGAGCAATAATAAGGAACCTAGAAATACAATCTACCCTCTAACTCCTCCAACTACTAGTTTTCCTCAAAACACAACTATCCATTTAGAATTGACAACTGAGAATCCTAATATATTTACAAGCTCCTTTCCAAGATATGAGCGAAAATATCTAGACAAGTTAATGTTACTCCTAACATATAATGACTAGATTCATTAAGATAGGTAATTTTCACACAAAATTGCCCAAGTTACATAGGTATATTCCTATCTTATGTAAACTCACTCTATATTACGTGATCCTATGTTGTTCTATCTATATCCAAACCTCTATTCCCCTTTCCAAGTTCATATAGATTTTACACAACAACCAGTTTACTAGCCAAATAAACAGAGACATTAAGCACAAGATAGAAGAATTAATTCATTAACGGATATCAGGAAAAAAATGAAGAAAATAAAGTAATTGAATTATATTAGAGCTTCGATTATATCCCTAGAGAAAGAGTTTAGTTCATAGTTATATCAAAAGGAATACAATAGAGATGAAAAAGCTTATACACATTCATAGCAGAAAACTAAACGAAGAAACAGAGGAAAGAAAAAGAAAAATTCTTTGAAACTTTTTCAATCCATAGGTCTCTTCCCGAATCCCCCTGTTGCTTATTGTTTTCCCTCCAAAAACACTCTAAAATTGGTTGCTATGGTTTCACCCACTGTCCTCTCTTTCAGCAGAGCCAAAGAAAGGTTAAAGAGTTGAGATGAAATTGTCCATGATCTAGGAATACTACAACATGTCTATACTTTGTGGCGTTGTAGGGCCAAAATGGCTGAATAGATGGGGCTGCAGCGCCAGGCTGTGGCACTGCGGTGCCACACTACCCAGGGAACGACGTTGCGGCACTACACCATTAATGCCATTGCATCACGACGCTATTTTCGGGCACTGTGGTGCTAACTCTCTGGAACTTCAGGTGTTATAGTGCCATCTTCGTGCTGTTGTGCCCAGTTTTACCCAGTTCCTTTCATATTATTGGCACTGCTATACACTATTGTAAAATTGCTTATCCGTCTTTGCTCACAAATGATTGAAATTGCCTTGATTTGGCCTTGGTTTTACTTGAAAAGTCAGAATTCTCCTCTCAATGACTTCTTACTTGAATTATCCATCAAAAACAACAAAACACATAATAAGAGCTCAAAGACAAGCAATTCTTAAGCTCAAAAGGATAGTAAAGTTAAATATAAAATACATTTACTACTTCTGATGCTCTTTTCTTTGTTTATCTACTTGGTAGTGATTCGCTCTATCTTTTATTTTATCTTTTATTTACGACGATTGTATTGTGAAGCTTAATTATCAGTTTTGCTGATTTTATTTATTTTTTTGCTTCTTTTTCGTGAGAGGTAAAGTTTATGCTCTTCTTTGACTTGGTGTCTCTTGTTTTTCTCTTTTAATTTAGTTTCCCTCGTTCTATTGAGGTTCGCCAAAAAATGATGTTAAAGGAATCTTGCCTCTATAGGGTGGTGGTGGTGGAGGCTTAGGTTGACTTTTTTGTCTCATATGCTGCTCTAGTATATTTTGAATCAAAAAACTAGCTATTCAACCTGATTACCACCTTCTGAAGAATATGCACAACTGTTGACAATATCCTGACCCTAAGTAGTTACCAAAATATGAATGTAATAAAAAAAATTATAACAGATATGAAAATGCATATCAAATACTTATAGGAGAATGAGGCTTCCTTTCCTTTCCAACGTATATATATAAGCGGTCTTCAGAATTATTTTAAAATATAAGCTCTGATACCAACTGTAAAGAATATTTGTATAAATATTTAGTAAGATCAAGAAATGTTATTTAACTTAGAACTAATAAAATAAAGAAAAATTAAAACTTTTTTAAATTTTATAAAAACAAAAGGAAAGATCTACTCATAATTATACATACGTATATACATATTCACAAAATGGACTTCTTATACAAATATACATAATACACACACACACACACACACACATACACTTAAAACAGGTACAAAATTCTCTATCAAGAAACCACATTGTCAAAATACTCATATACACAAGCTGCGATCAAAAAGTCAGCTCTTTTCTCCAAATCTCAAACATTGGTCGTAACCTGTGTAGTGTAAGAATACGGGTGTGTATGAAACTCAGTAAATAACGTATACAGATGTAAAGTGCATACAATATGAAATAGATAATCATATGGTTAGAATCCCAGTATATTTTGTATTACCTGACAAGACTGTGAATCACATACTGAGCCACTCAGAAAATATATAACATATCATAAGCTATATAGAGGTCTCGAGCCCCAAAAAATCTCTTCTGTATAGAGCAGAGGTCGACCCCATACAGCCTTCAAAGTTCTCCAAAGGAACTATAGTGTCCCAAAAAATAAATAAAGTGTTCTCGAAGAAACCAAAGTGTCCTCGAAAGAATCATATCACATATTTAGGCGATGGCCCACCACACCCAATTCACTAATACTCGTTAGGCAATATAAAAACACTACATTTTTATGTCTCATGTAAAGATGAATGACAATTACATCTGTATATATATCCATAAATTCTGTATTAGAAAATTCCCATAAATTCACAAAAACAAATTTTTTTTTACATTATAAGTATGACGTTACTTACCTTAAAATGTAGAAACTATGACGATTGAGAGATATGGTATCCTCTACAAGCATGACATTCTAATTCTGAAAATAACTTTTATTGCCACTCTTTATAACACTAGTATATTAAACATAATTCTAGTCACTAATATTCTTATCTTCAAAGTTTAGATACACTTTCAACAGTTAAAGATATAGAGAAGAATAAGAAAAGACCGAATTAGTGGACAAGTTAATAAATTCATCTATAAATAGTGAAAAATATTATGTAGTAATTTTGTATTAAACGGATTCTTGAACTATGAATCATATATATATATATATATATATATATATATATTTATTAATGTGCCTTCTTTAAACAAAGGAAAGACTAATCCCTATTTTTTTTTAAGAAACAATCCCTTAACATGCACGTGAAACAAGTAAAAGAACTAATACTTACAAAAGAAAACTAAGTGCTCAAAAGTCTTCTCCTAGCTTCACGTTTCCATAAGTGGTAGTTTTCCTTTCCTCTTGATATAAATGGAAGTGATTGATATTGTTAAAAGAAAACATAAAACTTCTAGACTTTAGTGCAATTGTAGATATATATATATATATAAGAACAAGGTTCTGCTAAGTAACCGACTAAATAAAATAATATCTCTTTACTTTATGATATAATAATTAACTTCAAACTAGTCGTTGTTTATTTCTTATATCGACGTATGTCTACTAGTAAGATCAATCTATAGCCTTCATACGGTGCTACCAATCTCATTACGCTTTTGCGTTCAAATAATTATAGCCAATTAACAATTAGTCCTCCAAATAAAATGCCACCCTAAAAACATTTGTTATCGAAAATAAGTAATATTCTATAACTCACAAAGTTTCTCTTTTATTTTATTTTAATTATTTTTATTATGATTTTTTTTTGAAGAAAAATACTTGAGCTCTAATGGATATATATCTCGTCAAGGATACCATACTCTTCCACTAATTAAAATACAAAAATGCATGTATGAAAAATTAGGATCTACAATGACAATTTTACAATCATTATTTTTCTTAACAATACAAATAAATTACTAGTAGTGACATATGCAATGAAAATTGCTTAGAAAATAGAGCTTAATCAAAATAACCAATATGGTAAAATGAACACTCAAAATTATATGCACATAATTATATTAATATATAAAAGAAAATATCATATAATTACCTTATATTGGCTCTTTAATTATACGAAGAATTGGGTGTTGCTTCGAAATTCAGGATATCACAATAACAAGAACAAATATAAAAAAATCAAAATCAAAACGGCTTAGGGATTATTTGGTTTGAAGAAACTTACAAAAGAAAAATAAAGAGTTTAATTAAGCAGGGAATGCAACTGAAATGTGATTAATATACATACATATATATATGTATATATTAGTGACTTGAAATTTTCCCCATGTATTATAATATATATATTCCATATTTGCTTTCAAATTGAATTGCATTGATATTAGCTACATGCTATACGAATTAAATTGAGGGAGTAATTTGAGCATCTCTAGTGGATGTCTTATATCCCATACGACAAAGCTAAATTCTAGCATTTGAGCCAAAATATATAAATATATATATATGGTATTTCAAATTTTGCATGCAGTTTTAGCATGTGTTATTTTGTGTTAAATGTAGCATTAAGAACAGCCCATGTTAAAATTTAGTACAATCTCTAAATTTACAATATTCCATTACGATGAATACATAAAATTAAATAATAGTAGTTCTTAAGATTAAAGTACCATTTGTAACTGGAAATAATATTTAAATATAAGTAGCATTTTTTAAAAAAACTTGATAGCATTGGAGCATAACCCAGAAAGTAAATGTTAAATTTAGTAGTTTGACATTGTAGCATAAGGTAATAGTCTTATGTTCGTATTCAAATATAGTAATTGAGAGAGGTGACCTTAGATTTTAACGGAGTGTGAGTCTGGTGGTGTCTACACCGTAAACATAAGGTGCCTGCCGTAACAGTTTTATGTTATATATTCATCAGATTTATAGGATTTGCAAGTGTAGATATAAAAATATACATTTATGATGCGATTCTAAGTAGATGCTAAATCCCTCATAAATTAGACGCTGCAGCAATTCATCACTTTCTAACTAATAACTCATTGGCTCAGTTAACTCATGAGACTGCGTTAGAACCAGAAGTCCAAAATTATGACTTTTAATAATTTTAAGTAAAAATAAAATAAAATGTTAATATTTCAAAAATCAAGAGAACTTTATTGGTTTTAATTACTTTAGAAAAATGCCTAACAAAGTTCAAGAAAAGTTCCAACTATCTCATTTGTATATTTGTTAAAAAACCATAAATTTTTATAAATTAAGTTCAACTGAAAATTTTAGTCTAATGTCCAAAATAAGTTACAAAGAGTCAAGTTCTCAAGTCAATAACAAAATAGTCTTAATATATCCATTTAGTATATTTACCAAATCATGGCTAAATAATTGAACAAGTAAAAAATATTAGGAGACTATAGATATCCACTAAGGAATAGGAGTAGGAATACAACTACAAGCAACATAGCCTATCAAATCAACAGAATGACAACTTCAAATAGTTAAGTATCTAAGTATCTGAAAGTGGGAGAAACAGGGGGAGTGAGCATTCACATCCTCAGTAAAAATTCAATTACCTTTTTGAATGTATATAATTTTACTAAACTTACATAGTTCATAACTTTTCCAAACTCCTTTTATAAACCAAGTTTATAAAATCAATTAGAATTCAGAATAATCACATATTTGAAAATAAAACCAGAAACACATGTTTGTATATATCATATATCAACCAATGTAAATGAGAGAGCTCTCAACATACCATCACGGCCGTATAATACTTTTTACCAAATGTACTAGGCATTCTGACACTACACAAAAATATATCAACCAAAAACTTGCATAGGAGCCTAAGTCTTTCACCTAACGCTACAACAACTCACTAGAGATCTAAATTACCATGATACAATAATAGAACTCAAGTATATAATCTTACGGTATGTACAACATGTAACAGGATATGTAGTAACCATATAAAATATTCACTAAAGAATGCTTTAAAAATACCACTTGGCATTATTTTGAGATTTACTGTAACATGGACAGTACATCGTTGTATTACCCTATAATCACGATTTAAAAATATATATAAAATTCCATACAGTCTAATTCTATTATAATCCCATATATTTCAACAATTTATCAAGTTATCACGATTTGTCATAAATAAATTTTAAAGGGATTATAAAACAAAACAGATATAAAATCGGATAATTGAACATTTACCTCAATATGGTAATTATACCAAGCTAAAGACACTCAAAGAAACTCTCGTAGCTCACTTGGATGTCCGAACGGCCATTTCAAGATCCAAGTGAGTCCACTTAAAAAAGTAATTTTTTCATCGGAGCCTTAAATGGAGAAACGGATGTCATCACTGAATTTAGGGTACCTAAAAATAGGTATTGATGGGGGACTCAACTCATGGCACGCAAAATAGTACTATTCACGAGCCATGAAATTTTGATTCTCGTGTCACTTCGAAACATAGTGATAATTTATATCAAAATTCGTTTCTTGACCTCATTGAGTCCAAATTTGAAGTCAAAATTCAGTTCGGAGGTCCCGATCATTAAATGGGCTTCAAATTCAAAATTTACATAAATACCACTTTTTAAAAATATTTAGAAAAATATCCTCTTTTTCAATTTGAAATTGTCGTACTTCGTGATACCTTTACTCATACTTGCAGTAATTATTCGTAATTTTTACTCCTTTTTATCTCATATAATTATCTTGGGTGAAATGATTACATAACGAAATAATTATAAAAATATCATTTTTTCAAAATAATTAAAAAAACATCCACTTTTTTTCAATTCAAAATTTAACATGTTGTGGATATTATTTTAACGCTACAAATTATTTATGTTCACGATTTTAACATCTCTAACGTATAAATTTTACGTCCTAAACAATTATTTAACAAAATAATTATAAAAATACCGCAATTTAATTAAATGAAAGAAATGGCCAAATCGGGAATTTATTTATTGGCAGCGAGTTACCGTCGATAAATTGCACGATATGGTCACACGTGCCAGCGGTGCTCGGAGGAGACGTCGAACGGCAAAACATACTTTAATTTAAATATTTCAGATATTTTTATTAAATAATTCAAAATTTAAATTTACCAAAATGCCGACACTGTAAAATTACTCTTTTGCCCTTTAAATAAACCGAATTTTACAGACCGTGTGAAAGGTGATGAGAGTCTAATATTGCAGAATTAGGTTCAATCAACATCCATATGGCCATATATATGTCCACCGCTCCTTGGAAGACAGGAATATGTTCATACACTTGAAAATATATATATGTATAATACACTTGAAAATATATACATATATATATATATAATTTGCAACATATTCTTTGGTTGGGACTGAAAATTATCTGTCACTTATATATTTATGATTTCCTTATTTATTATTTTTTTTTCGGGGTTGAAATCTGGGTTGTAATGTTTTAACCCTGTAGATGCCCTTTTAAGTAACCATGGGATACTTGCCCTTTTAAGTGTTACAAAGTACATATGTTAACTAGACAGAAACCGGAATCTACCCTTGTAGTAATCAAGTCTTTTTAACTAAATTTTCAACAACTTGTTCTTGGTTCTGGTGTCGAGCTTCTTTCTTTTAAATGCAGTCATTTTCTATGTGCTAGCTATAGCTATAGAGGTGAGATTACGTGAGATCGGTCGATCATGATTTGTAGTGAAACTTTTGAAAAAACATAACGTGGAACGTAAGATTTAATATTATGAAATGGGTAAATTTTGAAAAAAAAAAGTCTTAAAATTTGGGTGTTTGTAATTTAAATCTTGAAATTTGAATTCTATAAAATGATACTATGAAATTAAGAATTTTTGAAAATTAATATTATGAGTTGATCTTTTGAATAATTTTAACTTATAAAAGACAATAATATCCTCAAAATGAAAGAAAATAATAAAAACTAATGTAATTTTATTTGAAGATATTATTATTTTTTCGTTATTAAAATTAATCAAAAAAATTAGTCTAGTGCATTAATTTTCAGAAATGTTATTTTGCAGAGTCTAAATTTTGGGATTTAATTTAAAAAATGCTCAAATTTTAGAATATTTATTTTACCACTCACCTTTATGAAATTAATTTTATTTTCTGATCATCTATTTCTCCTGTATAATAGCATACTTCTCAACACTATGTTTATGAAATTAATTTTATTTTCTGATCATCTATTTCTCCTATATAATAGCGTACTTTTCAACACTATGAATAGCCCCCTCTGTATATTTTTCTTGGAGAATATAATATAAACAAATCATCCAGAAATTATTCTCTTTTATCGATTCTGTATTGTTATATATATGGTATCAAAAGTTGTATCACACCCATTCTTTCTTTCCCCCTCCTTTTTTGACCTTTGCTAAGCTTGTATCCATTCCTATATTTTTTTTCCTTCTTTTGAGCATTTTTTTAAAAGAAAAAAAAAACTTAATTAATGATTATTATTTATTACAAAAATAAAATAAAATAACTCACATATCACTATTAAAATTTGAATCTCTAATCCTTTCTCCCAAATTCACACACACATCTTTCAAATTTTGTATCGCTAAACTAGCATCAACCGACAATCACTTATTCCATTATTCCACGTGATACTTTGTT
The DNA here is from genome assembly GCA_002914805.1 of Parasponia andersonii. Lineage (NCBI taxonomy): Eukaryota > Viridiplantae > Streptophyta > Magnoliopsida > Rosales > Cannabaceae > Trema > Trema andersonii. The sequence continues at coordinate 1,541,681 of JXTB01000033.1, forward strand.
TCTCAAATTAGCATCAAATATTAAATGATTAATAATCCTCATAATTACTTTTTTTAGGTATCATAATAATTACACCTCAACGCTATGAGGAGCCCTTTACTACTTTTGTCCCAAAGAAAATAAATAATAACAATATTTCATCAAAGTGATTGAATTACAATTGGTTCTATAGTACATGGTATCAAAATATAATTACTTTGTCAAAAAAAAAAAAACAACATACAATTACCTGCGTCTTTTCATTTTCTTAAGTAACGAATAACGATATATATAAAAACCCGGAATTTTCGAGGGTAATTTGGACATTTTACCAATTTTCCGGATAAAATATTATGGGGACTAATTTGTAAAAGTTTTGTACAGAGGGACTAAATTGCAAATTTTGGAGGACTAAATTGATAAATATTTGAAATTTTGGGGACTTATGTGCAATTTCTGAAAATTGCACAGCCCTATAAGGTTGGGCCACGTGGCTCTGCTCAGCCAATCCCTTCTCTCCTTCTCTCTCTCTCTCTCTCCCCGAAAATCTCTTTCTCTCTCCTTTCTCGGATCTCTCGGCCGCACCACCGCCGGACCGCCGCCCAGCCACCGTCCGGGCCGCCCACTGACCGGCGTCGACTCGCCGAGCTGCCACGAACCTCCGCCGCCCCTCGCCACTCGCTGCCGCCGCCTGGTTTGCCGGGAAAAGCCATAGAAGCAGATTTGAGCTTTTTCGGTTTTTCCGTCACTGGCAACGATTCCGGCCATCTTTTGGCCTCAAACCGGTCCCGTTAGATTCGTATCGTCGCAAGGATCATCAAGGTATATATATCTCAACTCTATTTTGCCCAGATTGAAAGTTGTCATTTTTGGTCATTTCGAGTTTCTGGTTGTTGTTCTCGATCCGGCTGTTGGATTGTATTTTTGACTATATTTTTGGAATGTACTCGAAAAATAGAGAAGTTTGATATATACATTGTGTAGTTTGGTGATCGGCACAAAAATCGAGATCGGACGGTCAAGATTTTGTCTCGTTTTGCGTGCCACCAGTCCGGTGTGAACCCGGACCCGAATCGGACAAGTTGTATGTCTAACGTAGCTATTTTGGGTGCTAGGAATTCAGTGAAGAGGTCCGTTTGTGGAATTGAAGCTCCGGTGAGAAAGTTGGTTTTTCACACGAGGACGATCGAAGGCTTGGAATTAGTTCCCAACTCTCCGGGCGATCGTCAATGACACCTAAAGGACTTAATAGCGTGGTGTCGCTATTCTGTTGAGGTAGGGGTTTAGTTACCTTTGTTTTGTACCGTTTTTGAGTTAAAACTTATTTTCTACAGCATATAAGAACAAGTGTGTTTTTAATGATTTGAATTATATGTGATGGAATCTGGTTATACGATATATACTGTACTATTCTGAGAATTTGCTGTGTGCAGGTTATTTTGAATATATCAAAAATAGGACCGTTATGCGGCCCATTGTTCTATAAAACCCTATTATGCATGTTTTACTGAAAAACCAGAGTACAGTAGTTTTTACACTTCAGTTCTGTATTGCACGTGTCATAGGATCATACATCAGCACCGTGTTAGCATCGTGGATTTTACAGTGTGGCGCTGTGTGTCCCATCGTCGGTTAAAGTCCGTAAACTTACGCGAGGTCTTGTTACTTCTGATTACCCCCCTATTTGGTAGGTGAAGGCAATTCGGTTACCCCTCTAGGTTTGGTAGGCGACATATGGGTGTCCCCTCCGCGAATGGGCTTAGGTATCAGGCAGGTTGTTAGGTACACTTAGTGCCATAATCCTAGATTTCCACAGATGAGAGGATGTGAGCTCATGGGTATGGGTTGATTTGTGTCATGTGCATATGGAGTGATGGTTTTGATTACACTGTTATATATATATTGGCTCCCGATCTGGATTATATATATATACGTGTATGTATGTTTTGGGATTTGAACTAACCATGCAGGGGATTCCCATCACTGAACTGTTTTTCTCTGAGGTAACTATTTTCCTACTGGGCATTGTATGCTCACCCCCTACCTTCCTCCTCAAGTGGTGTCCGGTGCGATCTTGGTGATCAAGAGGAGTAAGAGGTCATCCTGATTGCAGTTCATCTGTTGGTAATACTAGGAGTTTGTTGTCGTAGTCTTTGGATTATTTGGATTTTTTTTGTGTTAGCATTGAACCTAGATTACTACTTTCTATTTTGTCTACAAACTTATGTGTACCATTCTGGTGTTTGACTTTTTGGTGGATGATGATGATGCTGGGTTTTATATTTAATTTCATGTTTTAAGCAATTATTCAATCTATGTTTGATGGTGTATACGAACTGTGGGAGTGGTTCACGGGATGGAATTCTAATTATTTTATTTAAATAGACCATTTTTATAAAAACTAAAACTTTTGACACTTTTCAAATAAATTAAGGAATTTCCCACATTTGTGAAATTCCCCTTCTGCCACTAGCTCGGGTTTTGGGTCGTGACAGAAATTTTTGGTATCAGAGCAGAGCTTTGAGTTCCAAAGCTCGGACGTATCACCATTAAACTAGATTGAAGTTGATTTTTATGACAAGCATTCATCATTATCGCACTAACAGTTTGGCATATTATTTCAGACTTTTAAGGATGTCTCCTTGAAGAGTTCCGAGGCACCAATCAGATGCCGAAACTTCTCGTCCGAATTTCACTCATCTGATTGAGGCAATGCAGCAGGCATTCGTCCAGATGAGCAATCCAGACTATCAGCCTCCAGCTCCGAGGGAACGTCAGTTAGATCAGGCTAATCACCTTCAATGGTTCATGCGTCTCCAACCAGGGAACTTTGATGGTAGACCAGAAGCTCTCACGGCAATTGCTTGGTTGCGTGAGATGAAGAGGCACTTTCAAGTCCTTGGTACTCCGGTTGAGTTTTGGGCTGTGTTTGCTGTTACTCGTTTGACAGGGAGTGTCATTCGTTGGTGGGAGATAGTAGAACGGATGCAAGATGTAGTGGACTTGACTTGGGAAGACTTTGAACGGATTTTTAAGGCCCATTATGCCAATGAGGATCAACAGGATGAAGTTGTGAACCGATTTGAGACGTTGACCCAAGGTAACAGAATGGTGAATAAATACCTGATAGAGTTCACTGAGTTGGCAAGTATTGCTCTTGGACCAGGTATGAGTGAGAAGTACCGAGTTGCTAATTTAGGAGTCGTCTGAATCGGAACATCTTCAACAGAATTGGTACCCAGACTTTCCACACTCTTCCTGAGATTGCAGTGGCTGTCCAGCGGGCAGAGGCCATCGAAGAAAGTTTGGATTCCAGGAGGAACCAACGGAGAGAAAATGACAGGAAAGCCACCAGAAGGAACCAGGGGCAGTGGTCAGCCCAGGGTACTCCGAGTAGTGACAGCTCAAACAGTAGTGGTTCTTCTGGGGGTGGGAGAGGTAGTCCATATGGAGGATGTTTTGTTTGTGGCCAGCAGGGTCATCGGAAGAAGGAGTGTCCTAACCGTCTGCAGAAATCTCCTCTTTCTTAGGGAGGACCGCAGAGGAGCCATTCAGATTCTGCTTCTTATCAGAGCACTCAGGCAAGGCCGCAACAATCACAGGGTGCTTCATAGGCTTTTACTTCCCCTCAGCCTTATCAGCATCAGTACTGCCCTCAGGGTTTCACTCAAAACTTTCAGACTCCTCAAGCTTCAGGGAGTCAGGGTGGGAGTGGATATGGCATTAGTAGTCCAGGATCTAGCAGCAGCCGTCCTGGCCAGGGAAGAGGCAACAAAGGGAAAGGAAAGGTGACTGGCCAAGCCTATGTTTTTACTGGGGCAGACGACACTCAGGATCACACTTGTCGAGGTGTTGTTGACGGTATGATCCTTCTTTCACACTCTTGGGCACATGTTTTGTTTGATACTGGTGCATCCCATTCATTCATATCCTTATTG
>JXTB01000033.1:1549101-1583974 GCA_002914805.1 Parasponia andersonii
TCATTTTTGGTCATTTCGATTTTATGGTTGTTGTTCTTGATCCGGCCGTTGGATTGTATTTTTGATTACATTTTTGGAATGTACTCGGAAAATGGAGAAGTTTGATATATATATTGTGTAATTTGGTGATCAGCATAAAAATCGAGATCGGACGATCAAGATTTTGTCTCGTTTTATGTACCACCGGTCCGGTGTAGACCCGGACCTGAATTGGACAAGTTATATGTCTAACCTAATTATTTTGGGTGCTAGGAATTCAGTGAAGAGGTCCGTTTGTGGAATTGAAGCTCCGGTGAGAAAGATGATTTTTCGCACGAGGACGATCGAGGGCTAGGAATTAGTTCTCGACCCTCCGGACGATCGTCAACGACACCTTAAGGACTTAATAGTGTGGTGTCGCTATTCTGTTGAGGTAGGGGTTTAGTTATCTTCGTTTTATACCGTTTTTGAGTTAAAATTTATTTTCTGCAGTGTATAAGAACAAGTATGTTTTTAATGATTTGAATTATATGTGATGGAATCTGGTTATACGAAATATACTGTACTGTTCTGAGAATTTGCTGTGTGTAGATTATTTTGGGTATATCAAAAATAGGACCGTTATGCTGCCCGTTTTTCTATAAAACCCTATTATGCATGTTTTACTGAAAAACAAGAGTACAGTAGTTTTTACACTTCAGTTCTGTATTGTACGTATTATAGGATCATACATGAGCACCGTGTTAGCATCGTGGGTTTTACAGTATAGCGCTGCATGCCCTACCGTCGGTTAAAGTCTGTAAACTCGCGCGAGGTCTTATTACTTCTGATTACCTCCCCATTTGGTAGGTATAGGCAATTCGGTTACCTCTCCAGGTTCGGTAGGCGACAGATGGGTATCCCCTCCGGGTATGGGCTTAGGTATCAGGCAGGCTGTTAGGTACACTTAGTGCCATCATCCTGGGTTTCCACAAATGAGAGGATGTGAGCTCATGGGAATGGGTTGATTTGTGTCATGTGCATATGGAGTGATGGTTTTGATTACACTATTATATATATATTGTCTCCTAGTCTGGATTATATATATATATATATACGTGTGTGTATGTTTTGGGATTTGAACTAACCATGCAGGGGATTCCCATCACTGAACTATTTTTCTCCGAGGTAACTATTTTCCTACTGGGCATTGTATGCTCACCCCCTACCTTCCTCCTCAGGTGGTGTCCAGTGCGATCTTGGTGATCAAGAGGAGTAAGAGATCATCATGATTACAGTTCGTCTCTTGGTAATGCTAGGAGTTTGTTGTCGGAGTCTTTGGACTATTTAGATTTTTTTTGTGTTAGCATTGAACCAAGATTACTGCTTTCTATTTTGTCTGCAAACTTATGTATGTCATTCTGGTGTTTGACTTTTTGGTAGATGATGATGATGCTGGGTTTTGTATTTAATTTCATGTTTTAAGCAATTGTTCAATCTATGTTTGATGGTGTATACGAACTGTGGGAGTAGTTCACGGGATGGAATTCCAATTATTTTATTTAAATAGACTGTTTTTATAAAAACTAGAACTTTTGACACTTTTCAAATAAATTAAGGAATTTCCCACCTTTGTAAAATTTCCCTTCTGCCACTAGCCTGAATTTTGGGTCGTGACAATATATATCATACGCGTCTAAGATGCTAGCTAAGAGCTAGTATTTCTTCATTAATTCCAACATTTTCCCCCCTCTAGTACTGTTTGTTGCTTAATTAGATACTTAATTCTCAATTAATACACACGCCTAAACCTAGTTTTACTACCGCACGTCTAATTTAATATCAATGGCATTTGTTCTCTCTTATTTGGCGGGCCAGTACAAATGATGTGGTAGTGTGTCACTTTTTTAATTATAATATTTCCACATGCACTAGTATATGTATACACATGAGCCCGTTTAATAACAACTCCGCAAGCAATTTTACGAAATTAATAAGACAATAAATCTTGACGATTTTCGTCCTTTTTAATTCCTCAATCAACATTTTCTTAGCGTTCATTATCAACTAGTTATATTCCAATAATGGTTTCTGCTGATGCTGCTCGAACTTCTGTTGGTATCATAGGTTGGTGTCAAAGTATTCGGTCTTTTTTTTTTGGTGCTAGAACTTATTTCACTTTTGTTTACTCAAATTATAGAAGAAGTACTACAATCAATTCCTATTTATATATTTCTTTTTCTATATATGTAAAATATATGAACATGCGTGCATTCACAAGACTTGACATTCTTAATTTAGCTTTTCGTTAGGAAGATATATCCGTATATATACTTATTTGGGTTTTTTTTTTTTTTGTTGCTGATCATGTGAATATTTATATAGTCTTCTTTTAATTAAAGCTCAAAACTGGTGTTATATTTGCAGGAAACATCATCGCACTCTTCTTCTTCTTGTCCCCAACGTAAGCTTTAATTAATTATTTGACTTTTAGCCGCTTTTAACTTGATTAATTATCTTGATAAAGACATCAATTTTGGTATATAATATTCATAGTTATACGTATGCCTATATTTGATATTTATTAACGTAAAAAATATGAAAAGAAAACAAGGAAATTATAAGGAGCATGCATGATTATTGTAAACGAACCCGGAAAATAACTAAAGTGTACACTTTATTTTTTGAGATTGAAAAAAAAAAACACACACACATTATTAATCAATAATTTTATAGGCCAACTATTGTTCATATATGGAGAAAAGGTTCGGTGGAGCAGTTCTGGACCTCACAGCCCTAATAAATTGCATGTTGTGGACCCTATTCGGGCTGCCGGCGGTGCAGCCGGGCAGCCTTCTTGTCCTTACAATTAATGTGGCGGGGATCGTCATCGAATCCTGCTTCATCTTATTCTTCTTTGTCTTCTCCGACAAGAAAACGAGGCAAAAATTGCTCCTAGTGGTGCTTTAGGAGCTCATATTCACTTCTCTTCTTGCGTTTTCGGCTTTGTTCCTTGTCCATTCGCACACAAAAAGTGTTGGAAAAATGGGTTAAGGAAACAATTTGGGCTTAGCTTGGGCTTGGAAGCCTAAGTGGATTTTAAAGATTAAAATTTGTTATAAAACTCATTTTCATGGACCATTTTGAAGCTAAAAATTGAGTGGGATCCACATCTCGTTGATGAAAGATCTTAGTGAATTCTTGTTCTCCTATGCGAGGACATCGATTTCGTATATTCACACGCTCAAAATGGTACACGGATGAATGAGAAATTGTTGCTCAAAAGTGCACCATTGAAATGGAAAATGAAAGGAAAATATTATAGTCCCACATTGGTGAGAAATGCATGGTGCAAGTGGTTTATATAGAACCTTGTTTTGTGATGGTGGTAAGAATAACAACCACAGATGCTCTCTCAGGCGCACACGCACCTGCGGACACGAATGCTAGTCCGAAACTTGGACCATAGTAAGCCCAACCTTTTGTTGTAGCCTAATATTTTTTTTTTCTTTCTTTCCATTATGAACTAGAATGAACTGAACGTTTTGGATGTTATTACACAGTTTAATGAAATGTTAGTAACAGAAGCCTTTCTAATTTCTGGAAAACGTTTTGAGATTAATGAAAAATTTTTCTGGTTTTGCTACCAAGTCCCTCCTTGGAGACTATAAAAGGTGAGCTTCCCCTCCTCATTCCACACACCAAAACAAAGAAACAGAAGCCTTCTTCTCTTTGCCATTCTCTCTCAAGTGTTCTTGAGTTCCTCATTTTTTTTTTTAGCTAGAGCTTTTCGAGTGTCTAGAAATTTTGAGTTCAAAGCTATCCAGTTCGTAGAGTGGAGGTGTTGGTGCTTCACCTGCTGCTCTTTGTCGTTGTATCTTGGGAGACTGACGCTTGCAAAATCCTCAAGTATTCTGGTGGAGGGAGCGAATCAGTTTTAAGGACTCTGTGTGGAACACAGCCCTCGAAGGTTAACAATCCTTTGTTTTGAAGTACAACCGAAATTCTACTCAAAGTTGGAGCATAATATTTTGGTAACATTATTTATCGAAAAAATTTATTATAAACGTTTGTAACCTTATATATTGCATGTTACAACTGGTCTGACAAAAAGGGCCATCATTGTTGGCATCACATGTATCTTCCTCACCACTTTGACGTATTCTTTTCCATTGGCTATCATGGTTAGTATCTTTATCTAAACCCTGCACATATTTTTGGAGCTTCAATTAACGCTAGGGCATTCGATTATCGTGCATTTTCGAATATCATATATTAAAGTGGATATGGTATAGAAATATTCACTATTGATAAATTATGACTTAACAAAAATCGACAGTTTATAAATAGTCATTATTGATGAACTATTAAATTTTTTTTCTTAAATTATAACTTAACAAAAATCTGACGATTCAGGAACATTCATTATTGATGAACTATTAGGTTCTTTCTTATTCTTATCACATATCCCCATTTATATGCATTCTTTCGAAACGAGATCTAATTATGGACCTATATGTAAAAGTCTCGTTTTTAGTGTGTCGAGGTTAAGTTAGAAAATTGAATGCTATAGATTGAATTAGTTGTGTCTAATTAGTACATGTTGTGCTAACTTTGTTGAAAAACAAATCTCCTAAAGTGTCACAAATATATATGGTCCCTAAACTATCTCTTTGGTAAAATCACTTGTGTGTCAATAATAGTATGACGATAATTAAATGCAAAATTTTCTTGTCCCAAAAACTGGTGATTAGGACAAAAAGCGTGGAGTACATGTCGTTCTTCGTTGCTCTTGCCTCTTTTGTCAATGGTTGTGTTTGGACAAAATATTATTACGCCCCTATTATTTGGCTCCCCAAAATCCAAATGTTATTGTCTATGGCTCTAAGATCCTCTATATATACTGCTCACCCAAAAAAATAGAAAAATGCCCTAGAATGTGGTGGACACTTCTAGAATGATCAAAAGAGGTCTTGGTCATACTAGAAGATTCTAGATGGTGCTACTAAGTCTTAGAAGGCTCTAGATAAGATCAGATGGTACTAGATGGATTGAGACAGTTTTAGAAGCTCCTAAAATAACTTGGAAGAGCCAAGATGATGGGTGAACCTTCTAGAAGGTTCTAAGCCATGTTATTCTAGATTTCTCCATGTAAATATCTTTGTAGATATTACTATTTTATTTGGGAATATTCTAGACCTTTTATAAGATCATGCTACTTGACACGACCATAACCCTTGGTTGGTTTAGGTTTTACCTATATAAAGGGCTCCTTGAGTTCATTTGTACACAAGTCTTATTCGTGAGAGTTATAAGCATTCTAAGAGTAATACAAAGCTTTCATTCACTCAAACTCTCTTATCCTTTGTAACTTTGTCTCAAAGCTTACTCTAAGTACCTTTCTTAAGTATTGGTATGCTGACTTTATATAACAAACTATGCTAAGTGCCACACAATTATCTAGTTTGAGGCTAAGATCATGGCATTATGGCATCAGAGCTTTAGTTGCTCATTATATGTTGGTGGTTCCATTGTCTATATTAGTACCATGGTTGCAACTCCTAACCTCGTTGAAGTTAGTACTTCCGAATGTGGGTGTCATGAAAGGAAGAAAAGTGCTACCCACGGCAAGTCAAGGGATGTAGAAATTAGCTTGAAGGCTATAGTGTCCTAACTAGAGTCCAAATTGGGCATGTTGAGCGAGCGAGAAGACAATCTAAATGGTCGTCATGACAGTTTAGAGACCAAGGATGCCGAGATCTATAGTAGCATCAAAGATACACTTGGTGGGCTAGAGGCTGACTTAAGGCATGAGATCGAGTTCCTTCATTTAGAGATTACCGAGAAACGAGATCTTTTCCAAAGAGAACTCACTATTGTTTTACTTAGAATAGATGAGATATGTGGTGATCTTGCTTCGTGCAAGTGAGAGAAGGCCATGGAGTTGACCGCCACAATAACCATTGAGGCAAAGAAGGTCTAGGTACCTAAAACAAAGACTTTCAATGGTACTTAGAATGCTCGAGAAGTTAAGAACTTCCTAGGGGTACTCAAGCAATACTTTGAGGTCGCCGGTATGACAGAAGACACCGGTAAAATTCGTAATACTACCTTTTATCAAATTGATATTGTCATCCTATGATGGAGGCGAAGACACGGGGAGATACAATAAGGGGTGTGCACCATAGCCAGCTTTGATGATTTTAAGAGAAAGCTAAAGAGGCAATTCTTCTTTAAGAATACCGAAAAGGAGGCGAGAAGCCATCTCCACCACCTCAAATAATCTAGCAGTGTTAGAGACTATGTAAAAGAATTTACCATACTCTTGCTTGAAGTCCCTAACACTTCAGATAAAGATGTCATGTCCTTGTTCATGGATGATCTTCAGAATTAGGCTAAGTTAGAGCTCAAACTTCGTGGTGCTCAGGACTTAGCCGATACTATTACTGTAGTTAAGAGCCTTATTGATTATCTACTAACAAAGATCCTTCTAAGGCCAAATACAAGAAGGGTGGTGGAGCAAAGAGTGGGGAAGAGCAAACAAAAGGAGGAAAATAGAACAAAAATAGTTCCTCCTGCAGGCACAAAGACAAAGGCAAGGAGAAGGAAGACTGTGACTTCTCCAAGCCAAGAGTCAAGTACTTCCTTTGTGATGGGCCACATTAGGCATGCAAGTATCCTAAGAAGAAACCTCTCAATACCTTAATTGCCTCCTAGCCAAGCCAAGAAGAAGGTGATAAGAAAGATGGTGCTGCATATAATAGTTCCTTGTAACTCCTTAACGCCTTGCAATTGGTCCCTAAGTCACAAGTTAAGGGTCTACTCTTTATGGATACAACTATCAATGGCAAGGCCACAAAAGCCTTGGTTGATACCAGTGCATCCTACAACTTTATCTCTGTCGAGGAAGCTAGACGGTTGGGCTTGTTGGTGTCTAATGGAGGAGGCTCCCTCAAGGCAGTAAATTCAGCAGCATGCCCTATCCATGGGGTTACTCATGGTGTCAAGGCTAGCCTGGGTGCATGGGCTGGCCAACTTGACTTATTAGTGGTGCCAATGGATAACTTTGCAATGGTGCTTGGTTTGGATTTCCTTGATGCAATGTGGGCATTCTCTGCTCCTTTTTCCAACTCTATGTGCATCATAGATGGTGAAAAGTTTTATGTGGTACCAATGGAGCGATCCACAAAAGTAAAAAATAAAGTACTCTCTACACTTCAATTCAAAAAGGGCTTGAGAAGGGATGAGGAGAGTTACTTGGCCATTCTAAAGGAGCACGATGATGAAGAGTTGGAACCTCAAGATAACTTACCTATGCAGGTGTAAGCTAACTTGGATGAATTCCAAGATGTGATATTTGATGCCCTACCCAAGAAACTTCCACCTAGGAAGGAGATGGATAATGAAATCGAGCTTGAGCCAGGCATAAGGCCACCTATGATGAATCCCTATCAAATGGCCCATCTGGAGTTAGTTGAACTTCAAAAAAAACTAAAAGAGTTGCTTGATGTAGGTTTCATCAGGCCCTCTAAAACCCTTTTTAGTGCCACGGTATTATTCCAGAAAAAGAAAGATGTATCACTAAGAATGTGCATTAATTATCGGGCTCTTAATAAGGTAACGGTAAAGAACAAGTACTCCATCCTACTTATTGCCGACTTATTTGATCAACTTAGGAATACTAGATACTTCTCGAAGTTTGATCTAGGCTTATGGTACTACCAAATATGCAAAGTAGAGGGAGATGGGCCTAAGACAACATGCGTGATGAGGTATGGTACTTACAAGTTCTTAGTCATGCCATTTGGTCTTACTAATTCACCCGCTACTTTCTCACCCTCATGAATAAGCTATTCCATCCCTACTTCAATCGGTTCGTGGTAATCTATCTTAATGATATAGTCATTTATAGCAATACTATAGAAAAGCATCTAGAACATTCAAGGAAGGTGTTTGAGGTCTTAAGGGAAACCCAACTATTCATCAAGAAGGAGAAGTACTTTTTCGCCCAGGAGTAAATTATATTCCTAAGGAATAAAATTAAGGATGGAAAATTTATGATGGATGAAGCCAAAGTGCAAGCCGTACAAGAGTGGGAACCTCCTACTAAGGTGCTAGAGTTAAGATCTTTCCTCTGACTTGTGAACTACTATAGGCAGTTCATCAAGTTCTACTCAGTAAGAGCAGTACCACTTACTAACTTGCCCAAGAAGAACAAGTTCTGGGAGTGGACACTTGAATGCCAAGTCTCATTCGAAGACTTGAAGAAGGCAATTAGCAAAGAGCCGGTTTTCAGCTTGCCTGACCACTCTAAGGCATATGAGCTTCACACAGATGCCTCTAACTTTGCTATTAGTGGAGTACTAATACAAGAAGGGCATCTCATTACTTCTAAAAGCCACAAGCTTAATGACACCGAGAGATGTTACATAGTGTAAGAAAAGGAGATGACTGCCATCATCCATTACTTAAGGGTGTGGCGGCCATACTTGTTGGGCACTTACTTCACAATCATAACTGATAGCATAGCCAGAAGCTACTTTCAAACTCAGAAAAAATTGAGTCCCATGCAAGCTCAGTGGTAAGACTTCTTGACAGAATTCGACTATAGACTTGAATACAAACCTAGGAAGGCCAATATGGTGACGGATGCCCTAAATAGAAAGGCAAAGTTGGCTACCTTAAACAGGCCTAATAGTACCTTGATAGAGAAAATCAAAGAAGGGCTAGAACATGATATTCTTATAAAGAGTCTGTTGCCACTTGTGAAGGAAAGAAAGACAAGATACTTTTAGCTTGGTAATGGACTTATCTACACTAAAGGCAACCGACTCTATGAGCCTAAGTGGAGGAATGTAAGAAAAAAGCTTATAAAAAAGTGTCATGATTCCTTGTGGGTGGGTCACCTAGGTCAGAAATGTACTCTTGCTCTGATCACAGCTATATACTATTGGTCTCAATTGAGAAATAATGTCGAGGCCTATGTGCGAACTTGTCTTGTGTGCCAACAAGACAAGGTGAAACAATAATCACCATAAAGATTATTAGAACTCTCCCTATTCCTGAGAGCCCTTGGGAGAGTGTCTTTATGGATTTTATCACTGGCCTCCCTAAGTCGTAGGGCTTTGGTAGCTTTATAGTGGTGGTCGATCGCTTCAGCAAGTATACCACCTTTATACCTGCTTCACTTGAGTGTCCTATCGATGAGACTGCACGGCTCTTCATGAAGTACGTGGTGAAGCTCTAGGGAGTCCCATCGAATATTGTAAGTGATCGTGAGCCTCGATTTACTAGAAGGTTTTAGACAGAATTGTTCAAGTTAATGGGTTAGGACTTGAAATTTTCTACTAGCTTTCACCCCCAAAATAATGGCCAGACAAAGAGAGTGAATGCCTTACTGGAGTTATACTTGAGATACTTTATAACTGCTAACTAAGAAGATTGAGAAAAATTACTTGATGTAGCTCAATTTTCCTTTGACCTCTAGAGGAATGAGTCCACAAGTAAAAGCCCCTTTGAGATAGTCATTGGTCAATAACTTATGACTTCACATGTCTTAGTAATAAGTTACAGTGAAAAGAATCCTACAGCATTTAAGTTTGCTAAGACATATATGAACAAGCGGAGTTGGATAGGGTCTACTTGAATAAAGCTTCTAAAAGAATGAAGAAGTAGGCCGACAAAAAGAGGAGGCACATTGAGTATCGAAAGGAGGATTTAGTCCTTGTTAAGCTGCTAACTCAATAATTCAAAATCTTGAGGAAGGTGCATAAAGGATTAATGCGCAAGTACGAAGGTACATTTCTGGTACTCAAGTATATGGGTAAGGTTTCCTATAAGCTTCAACTTCCTGCCAAGTTAAAGATTTTCTCTGTCTTCTATGTTAGCATGCTAAAACCTTACCATGGAGACAAAGAAGACCCTTTAAGGAGGTGAGTCAAAAAGGGCTCCTACTGCGGTGGTAACCACTTTTGATAAAGAGATGGAGTGTATTCTAGTCGATCGCTTGATCCACTAACGACATATACCTAATTATCAAGAATACTTAGTGAAATAGAAGAATTTGCCTAAGGCTGAAGCTAGCTGAGAGCATGAGGATGCCTTATGACAATTCAAAAATCATATCGAGCAACTCAAAGTCGATGGTGTGACGGGGACGTCGCAAACTTGAGTAGGGAAGGGTGTTATGCCCCGATCATTTGGCCCCCAAAATCCAAATATTACTGTCCATGGCTCTAAGTTCTTTTATACATACTATTTACCCAAAAAGATAGAGGAAGCTCTAGAATATGGTGGACACTTCTAGAATGATCAAGAAAGGTTTTGGTCATGCTAGAAGACTCTAGATGGCATTATTAAGTCCTATAAGGCTCTAAACAAGACCAGATAGTAACCACTTTTGATAAAGAGATAGAGTATATTCTAATCGATCGCTTGATCCACTGACGACATGTACCTAATTATCAAGAATACTTAGTGAAATAGGAATTTGCCTAAGGTCGAAGCTAGCTGAGAGCATGAAGATGCCTTCTGACAATTCAAAAACTATATCGAGCAGCTCAAAGTCGATGGTGTGACGGGGACATCGCAAACTTGAGTAGGGGAGGATATTATGCCCCGATCATTTGGTCTCCAAAATCCAAATATTACTGTCCATGACTCTAAGTTCTTTTATACATACTGTTTACCCAAAAGGATAGAGGAAAACTTTAGAACGTGGTAGACACTTCTAGAATAATCAAGAAAGATTTTAGTCATACTAGAAGACTCTAGATGGCACTATTAAGTCCTATAAGGCTCTAAATAAGGTCAGATAGTGATAGATTGGTTCGGACGGTTCTCGAAGCTCTTAGAATGATTTATAAGAGCCAAAATGGTAGGTAAACCTCCTAGAAGGATCTAGGTCATACTTGTTCTAGATGTTTCCATGTAAATATCTTTATAGATATTACTATTTTATTTGAGAATATTCTAGACCTTTTATAAGAGCATGTCACTTGGCACGATCATAACCCTTAGTTAGTTTAGGCTTTGTCGATACGAAAGACCCCTTGGATTCATTTGTATACAAGTCTCATTTGCGAGAGTTGTAAGTATTTTCAAAGTAATACAAAGTTTTTTCACTCAAACTCCCTTATCATTTGTCCCTTTATCTCAAAGTTTACTCTAAGCCCTTTTCTTGAGTGTTAATAGGCTGACTTAGTACGACAAACTATATTAAGTGCTATATAATTGTCTAATTTGAAGATAGGGTCGTAACAATATGCTCTTATTAGTTTTGATCCCGTTATCATTGTAATAATTCTCATACTCGGCCTCTCTTATTATATATAATATTCCCATTAACTGCATTAAATCATGCTACAAATTTTAGTGCTCAATACATTATTAGGGGAGAGAAATTAAAAATAAATAAATAAAACTCATGTTATTGTAGGTTCCTAATGGGCTGGGCGCATTGTTTGGACTGGCCCAGCTGATTCTTTATGCTATATACTTCAAGTCTACTAGGCGAGTAATAGCAGAAAGGAAAGAGAAAGAAGTTCAATTGTCAAAGGTGGTTGTGATTGGGATACTGGAAGTAGAACCCAAGAACTCAGGCACTACTGCTCTTCAAAATGGCTCTCAGAATCATTGAACATGAATACTAAGTGGGCCTGGCCCATTAGAGAAGAGAAAAACTTTAACTAACATAAAGTTGTGGTTTATTTACTCTCAAAAAAAAAAAATAGTTGTGGTTTATTTAACCTTTCAGCAAAAAATAAAAAATAAATTTGTGATGTTAACTTGTTTCCTCTTTCATTTGTGCACGTTTTTATCAGTATCTAGACTATAAATCCCTTTATATGTTTCTAAGCTGCAAACTTTATTACGATATGTATTAAAGTCCAAAAGGGCATCTGTGACTGCAACCCCGAATCGAGTATCTCAATTATTTTTTTGCTTAAATTTGCTATCATCGTGATGAAATTAGTATGCTTTTTGTTGTTATTATTATTATTATTTCAAATGATAATGAAGTGTATTGAATTCGGATGACAAGCATGGCTAACGACTCTAGCAATAATAGGATATTAAATAAACGACTCCTAGTTCTTGTAAAATAGGGGATTTGGGCGTTTGTAAGAGTAATTTAGGCCGAAATGACTATTTTATAACTATTTTGTAGATGACTATTTTACAATTATTTTCTAGATGACAATTTTTAAAAGAGAAAATTTGATTTAGAAGGTAGATTTTCAGAAATAATAGAAAATAAAAAAAATACTGTCCCTGCCTTTTTTGTTTTTTAAAACATAAGTGTACAATCCTGATTTATTTAGGAAAAATACCACTTTTTATCACTCGATTTAAAAAAGAACATTTTTTACTTGTTGAGGAAGTACTTTAGGAAACTAAATTAATTACCTATTCAAAACTTGAAGTTATCAAAGGTACTTGACAGGCCTGGATTTTCCTAATAAATTAGACAAATTGAAATTTTTTTCAAACCTGTATTTCTGTAAGAACCATTTTTAAAAATAGTATTAAAAGTTATATGATATTTTCTAATTTTTCCTTTTCTTTTATGACCAGTCCTAAAAAAATGAATCCGGAAAATGGTCATAAAAATATCATTTGAGCCTAAAACAGCTCTTAGAGCCATCCATTTCCTGTAAAATATTGTGATAATATCGAGGAGGAAATTAGGCTCACTAGCAATTTGTGATGGTAATTTTTACACTTAATAGTGTGTTTTTTCAAACATTTTTTTTAGTTTATAGCAGTTTTTATTTCTAAATTCCAAATCTTTCCCTAATTTTTCTTAAACTGGTTTGTCTTTGCCTATCAATCCTAGTTGAATTTTTTCAACTGATTAGTTGAGGATTTGTTACTGATTGATTGAAGTTTGATTATTGACTGATTGAGTTTATTTAGTTGAGATTGTTGACTAGCTAATTAAGTTCTAAAAATCATAATAAAAATATTTATAGCAAAAATTATATTTCTAATTTTTTATATTTATTTAACTAATATATGAAAAAAATTGAATATTATAATTGCTATTAATAAAAGAAATCGGATATTAAGAGCCAAGATACCAAAAGAGTATTATAAGAAATGACCTATTTTGAGATCAATTTATAAAATGCCG
This sequence comes from Parasponia andersonii, assembly GCA_002914805.1. Lineage (NCBI taxonomy): Eukaryota > Viridiplantae > Streptophyta > Magnoliopsida > Rosales > Cannabaceae > Trema > Trema andersonii. The sequence goes on from JXTB01000033.1 coordinate 1,562,195, forward strand.
TTTTTTAACCTATTTAATAAATAACTATTTTATAACTTTATTTTGATAAATGACCATTTTTTAGCTGATTTATTTTTAATAAAGAAAATTAATTTTTCATAAAGTAAATCAATTTTCAAAATATGTTTATATATATTGATATACTAAATATGAAAAAAAGGTCATATCTAACGGTTTTGTAAAATGGCCATTTTACAAATTGTTATCCAAAATCGGTGATTTCGATAAAAAGCCATACTATAGATAACCTTAACGCAAGAGGACTAGACCTAAGACTTGGACCATCTGAATTCAGGCCTGTTCGCCCAAGACCCACATTGCATATCCGATCTTTTTTTTTTTTTTTTTTTAAATTATACTTAGGTTACAAGTTAGCGGGGAGTGGAGAGGAGGGTAAGATCAACCCCTACATATCTTGCTCTCATGAGAGAGCCTTTGCCACACTAGCTATCCTAGCTATCGCTCGTGATATCCGATCTTTTCTAGTTTTCTTTGTTTTTCAGTTTTACTTGGTTCAGTTGGTCCTTCTTGATAGCGTACATGTCAATTGGTCAATTAGTTCACCACTTCACCTGGCCAGCATTTGTAGCTCATAATATCAACAGTATCACTAACACACATCCTTATTTACTTGATTCATTATTAAGTATTGTTCTAAATATATACATTTAAAACAGAAGTAATGCTAATCAAGGTTGCGTCGTACACATGAATATATGGAATAAATTAGTTGTATACTATTTTTTTCTCATTAATTAAATTTACCACCATATCACTTTTTTAAAATGAATTTTGGATGAATTCTTGACGATGTTGATGAATTCTTGAACGATTCTTGAAATCAACGACGATCTTAATAAATTTTTGACAAATTCTTGACGATCTTGATAGATTCTTGATATTGGCGGTGATCTTAATGAGTTCTTGATAAATTCTTGACAGATTCTTGACAATCTTGATGGATTCTTAGCAAATTCTTGACGTCAGTAATAATCTTAATAAATTCTTAATATATTCTTAATGAATTTTTGACGGATTCTTGACTAGTTTCCTACTAAAAGTGGTAGAATCTAATAGTAGTGATAAATTTAGTTAAATATTTTTTAAAAATGGTAATTGTCTACTTAACACCGTGAATATATAACATATAAAGAAATTTACACCTAGTACCCGTTTGTAAAACTTTTTTTCATAAATACCCTTCGCTCATTTTTCTTTTAAAAATATCCGTTTTTATGGTCCACATTTAATATACAAATTATGAACGGTCCATATTTACAATGTAACTTTTATCCTTGAGATACATATTTCATATGTAAATATGAATAGTATATATTTATAATATAAATATTTATCACGGTTTATACTTTTATTATAAATTTGACCCATAGTATATATTATAAAATATATGTCAATTTTTTAGTGTAATTTTTATTCATGAAATATAGACGGCGGTATACATTTAATACATGAAATGTATAATGTGATCTATATTTTATGTGTAAAACAATGATTGTCTATATTTCTTTAAATACAGGTATTTATGAAATAAAAATAAAAAAACAGATATTTATAGAAAACTAATTTGAAAATAGGTATTTATTAACTTTTCCCTAATATATAAGTCTTACTCTAGCCTATTATTATTGTTTCTTTTGAAAAAAAAAATTCTTAAATCAATAAGAAAAAACGTAAACAGAAACTGTAAATGTTGATAACGTCATTGGTGTCTGACCAAATTTTCCAAAGCCAGAAAAACTGGATTTGCTAAGTTCTCCTTAATCCATAAAGTTGAGACTTCACCGTACGTAGTAGTTATCAAACTCCCTTAGAAAATGATTTTGATTTAAGTGATCAGCTTTCGGTATTTAGGTCAATATTGCTAATGAACTCAACTAAAGTCTAAACCACGTATAACAGAAAGGAGAGACACACCACCAGAATGTCGGACTATACTACTTTGTCACTTTCGCCGTTCCTTAAGAACTTTTGAATAGAAGTATAGATCCCTAGCCGACAGTTCCAGTTTGACTTTGACATCTAGTACTAGTGGTTCTTTTTGTTCTTCGTATTCACATGTTTATAATATTTTGTCTTCTCTTTTCAAGAATTTTACAAATGATCATTAAAGAGATGGACTCAATCATCGTACTGGATCGATTCTACTCTTGTTCCTGAAAATTTCATGCACCATATATCTAAATGCTCATTATAACTTTTGATTAATCATGATGTTTCACCTTGTACAAATTATAGCTAGATTCAATATTTGACTAATCAAGTGCGTAGTACTCCGAAGTACTGCTAAAATTATTCCAGGCCTTACCTTGTTATTTGGATAATTAATTTTCTTTTTTTTTTCTTTGTTAAAAAACTATTCCCAAATCACTTTCAGATTCAGTATATGAGTACCAAAAGCTTATTTGACATAGTTTCCAAATATCTTTTGGAGCTTAAAAATTAAGTTTAATAGTATTTGAATGAATTATTTTCTTTTATTTAAAATATCTTTTTCAGAAAATATAGATCCATTAATTTTTTGTACGAATATCTTCTAATATTATATTAAATGTGTATGTACATAATTCTCTTCTAACATTTAAAAATATAAATAAAAAAAGTGAAAATATTTTTAATAAACTTGTTTGGTAAAACTATTTATGTTTTTTATTATTAAATTATAATCAAAATTCTTAAAATTTTTAAAATAAAAATTTCTTATTTTTAAAGTTTTTTTCAACAATTTTTTGAAAAGCTAGTATCAAAATTCAAATATATTTAGACTTTTACTCCTTAAAGATAAAGTAATGAGAAAAAAAGTATAAGAGAAAAAAGTGGATAGAAAATAGAAAGAGGTGGGAAAGGGAAAAGAAAAAGAGAAAAATTGAGAAGTTGATTTATTAAACTATCATTTCACACCAATTTTAAAATACTAAAATATAGGGTAAAATAGTTACTTTAAAATAGGCTAATTTTCTTTTCACTCTACGAGGAATGCTGGTTATACTCTCTTTAATACTTTTTTGATCTCTTAACCTCATTATTTAAAACGCGAATTCTACTATAGTTTCTTAAGTTATTAAATGTTAAACTAGATAATATAAAATCTAAATATTAAGGAGTGAGATAGAATTGTATAAAAGAGAAAGCTAATAGCACTCATATTCCCTCTACATACAAAATAACCGTATAGGATCCCTCCAACTCTGACCTAGCAAATGCAGAAAAGGAGAGCTTAAAATAAAAGTTTTTACTCATTTCACTCTTATGGAAGAGCCCAACGGAATTGGGATCTCTCTCACATGCAACTATGGAAAGCAACTATATGGAAGAAAAGGAACTCTAACCTAGCAAAAGCAGAAAAGGGGAGTTTAAAATAAAAGTTTTTACTAATTTCACTCTTATGGAATAGTCTCACGGAATTGAGATCTCTCTCGTATGCAACCATGGAAAGTATTACAACAAAAAAGAAATAGGGTAACGACACCTATACTGGCAACAAAAAATATATAGCATTATATAGTATTGTTGGACTCGTCGACGCCTCTCCTCCCCCCCACCACTCCCATCATCCACTGAGACCTCTGCCACGATCCCCACAACTGAAGCCACACCACCATGACTACCACATGTTAGTTTAATTTTAGTTATTTATTTATTAAATTTTAGTTATTAATTTATATATTTATTTGATTGTATATTTTAATAATATTGTGGTTGTATATATGTTTGTTTTTTAGGAAATATTTGGAGAAATTGTTGTTGGATTATTTGGAGTACAAAAGCTTGGATTGAGATTAGGAGTTTTATTGGAGGGTTTTAGTTATACTTATTGTGTAAATTGTGAATTATGTGAAATTTTGAATTATGATGTTATTTAATTTTTTAGATTTTGTGAAATTTTTTGAAGAATATGTTAATTTTAGTGTACGGGTGATTTTAGGTTATGGAATATGTTAATTTTTTAGGTTATTGAACGTTGTAATTTTATATTATAAGTTGGTTAAATTTAATATAGAATAGAATAAGCATATGATATTATTTGTGTTATGAGACATGATTTTAGTATTTATTTTTTTAAGGTTTTATGTTTTTACTATTTTATCTTAGTTAAAAATCAATTTTTATTAATTAAAAATAATTTAAAATAAATATTTTGAATTATTAAAAAAAAACTTTTAAACATCGCTGCTATAGAGAATGTAAATCTAAAGTGACGACAAATTCAAAAAAATCACCGTTATAAGTTTGCTAAATTCTATATTTGTCGTATTTTCAGTGGCGACAATAGTTGTCGCTTTTGGATCAACAAATACAGCGACACAAATGATTATCGCTATAGAGACTTATACCGGTGGACCTATAATGGCGATTCTACGGCGGTTGACTTTGTCACCACTATAACCTTATAGCGGTGATTTTCTCTTCTTTAGCAGAGACAAAATTCGTCGCTCTATTCTCTTTTTGTTGTAGTGAAGAAATTTTTTCCTTCCATCTTTCGTATATTTTTCTTCTCTCAGTTTTTTTCTTCTACTAGTTTCTTTCCTCTACTACATAGCTTATAAAAGAGTGAGAAGAGAAAGAGTGATGAGAGAGAAAAAAAGAGAAAAATTGATGAAAGAGAAAAATAGATAAGAGAGAATATGACCAAAACAAATGTAAATTTACTAAACATTTTTTTTGTTTTTTAAAATCTGAAAAGCAAAACAAAAAGAGTTTTTTTTTTTGGTTAAAAAAATAAAAGTGAAAGTGCTCCCAAACAGTGCCTATCATCTAAGATTTTGATTCTTACTAAGAAAAACCATTTTCCTTTCTTTCTAATTTTTAATGTAACTATTTCAAATGTAGGTGATGAACTTACAAATCAGTGATTTTCTGAATATTGGTTTCCAAATACCTACCACATATTTGCTTTGTCACAAGTACCGCTAGTCTACTAGACTGCACCAGGAGTACTACACTGAACATCAATATGTATATATAGATCTAATAGTCAAAACTTCAATATTTTCATTTCTTTTCCTGTTAATTAGTTGATCCTTTTATTATTGACCGAAAAAAATATAAATAAAAGGTACGTACTCCTCCTCCAAGTTAACAAAGATATCGATATGGCATAATTAATAACTCAAGGTTTATCGTATTAAGACATTGTAGACAGATTTGGACGACTATATATAGTCAATAAACTACCGATCTAATATTGCTTGTATAATTGATGTCCAATTTAAATGCAGGAATCAGAGAATGACCATACCACTATAAAGTTCAGGTCGTGGAAAGTTGGATAATAATATAGTATAATATCTATAAAATTATTTATAAAAATAATGTGATCTCATGAAAGTATCCCCTTGGAATTAATCCTTATTTATGTATATCAAAAAGAATTAAGTTTATGGAATTAATCAAAAAGCGCACTTACTATAGTACATTTTGTTGCTATTAGGCAAGCGCAATCCCCCAGTAATCTGATCAAAGTTTAAACATACCACTTTAATAATTAATGCCCCATATAAACACGCACATATGTGTATGTATTTGTTCACACACACTTACAAAAAGTTTAAACGTACCATATTAATAATTAATGCTCCCATATTATAAACACACATATGTATTTATGAATTTATTCACACACACTAATATATTATATATATTCCATGATCGGTGTCGGTGCTCCAGATTATCTAAAAAGTATACTATATATCTTTTTGTTCAAAAGCAAACATTATCTATCTATGTCTCTCTCCATATTTCTTGATAAAAATGTGTTAGAAGATGAGTCAAATATGAATTCTATATCCTGATATTGCTTCTTTACACGGCGGACTATATATTGATTAATCAGCCTCTTTTTTTATTTTTGTAAGTTTAATCAATCAGCTGCCTCAATTAAAATTTATATAAACGACCCAAAAATGTTAATTATTAAGCAAAATGATCTCATGAAATTATCCCCTTGGTATTTTACTAACCATTCACTATTGAATACTGTTGGATCGTCTAATTGAGAATTCTTTTACGATTTCTTACTAGCACAGGTACTAAATTAACTAGCAATAATATTATAATATTATAGTATAGTACTTTATATATGTAGTAGGAAGGTACATTCAAGGTATAGATGCATATCAGGTCGAAAATCTTCTGTATGGACAAGCTCTATCTAACAATATTATCTGATATTTTTGCCCATTGAATCCAACCTCTCTAATTCTATCTAAAACTATATCTTTCTCACTTTACAATTAAAAAACTAAAAAAAGTTACACAAAAAATGTTTTGGAGGTTAAGCTGATAAATTATGGTTAACCAAGTGGATGATTGACAGAAAGTTCTTAATTTTTATGGGTTGACTGTACAACCCAACTAAGCTTTGTTAAATAATATTAATTGAAAAAAAAGAAAAGAAAAGAAAAGGTAGAGCATCAAATACGGGGCTCTATTGAAGAACTTATGCAATATGAATAGGCAAGTATCGGCACCTTTAAAAGAAAAGAATAGGTCAGATCTTGTCACACATTATTCCACTTCTAGATGGGAAAAGAAAAAAACCAAAAAAAATCCCAAAAAGATATATTTTACTATAAATAAATAAAGTGGAAGCATAGAAGATGACGAAGAATTATCAAAGGTAATGATTTGATTGGAAATATTAACTTTGAAAAGCATTGGTTTAAAATATATTACGTGGCGTACCTGCTAAGTGCAAACTCCAATTGAGAATATTTATGATCAACTTGAAATTAATTCGGCTATAAATTGTTCTCATATAAATAAATTCCGTTTGTTTTAATTTGTTTTTTCCTAAAATAAACCGGGCAACTTGAAATTAATTTTGCCAGTAAAATTGTTCTTTTCATTTATTCCTTTATCCTTTTGTAGTTGTTTTTTCATCGAGCGAATAGATGATATTGGATAACAGCATAAACAAACACTAAACGACAAATGTTGAAGCAAGTACTACCTTTTACAAGTTATATATATGGAATAACAATAATAATTCTTATTAGATTTGAGAAACAACTTGTAATTTTGCAATAAGTTTGTACCATCAAAGGTAACATACTAAAGTCATTATAATTTCTTGGCTACAGAAGAAAAATTATTAGTGTTTGGCACAATTTAAATAATGATAGTAGTATCTTATTCTCTCATGCATCTTTTATATTGGTCATCTCACTAACTTACAAACTTGTTTTTTATGTAGATATTATTCATTATTAACTTTTTCACCTCACAATTTCCCAAAATGCATCTACTAGAGTTAATGACATCTTTTTTTATACGGCCTATATACATGTACCTCCTAAAAACTAAAAACTAAGTGATGTAGGACACTCACAAATCATAATGCTAAAATCACCTTCTCTGGAAACCCACGATATATTGTTAGAAACGTATATTAGAATTAAGAATGTTCCGTGGATTAATATTGCATAATGTTAGACATTATTTAATCTGACCCACAATAAATACGGATTTCAAAAAATTAATACATCAAATCTACTTGAAAAAATAAACACATGTTTTCAATCGATCCAATCTAACCCATAAATGTGTGGATTAGATCGGTTATCTGGGCTAGATTAATAAGCTTGTATAATGGGCTTTATATTGGTTTTTTTTTTTGGTTAGAAATATAATAATTAAGTATAATAAGTTATACCATAAAAGTTTACATCGTAAAATACAATCAATAGAAAATATAACAAAATATATAGATTAAAAAGTATAATTATTTTAACTAAAGAATAATTTAAATTAGATACTTTCAAATTAAAAAATGTTGGTGCGATTCTTACTAACTGTCCACATGTTTCTGAACTGCTGACGTTGTATCTACCAACTGTCCACGTATCCTTGCTATCTCAGAGTACTTTTGACTTCAAATTGGGGTGGAGAGGCAGGGGTGGCCACCTGCAACGACTCTCTGATGCTTAAGTCAGTTATTTATTCCTGAGTCTGAGTAGCAAAGATAAAGTTTTTCTCTATACATGTCTATCTTCATCTTTCTTTTTTGAGGGGGAAGTAAGACTCGCATATATAATCCTGGAACTAAAAGCTTTTCTGGCTCTCAATCCTAGGATCGAGTATCTTTTCTTATCATGACTTACTCCAGAGATCACGAACCGTAATTACCGTGATTTCCCTTGCATCGTCGTAGCCTGTTTTCCGTCGTCCCCTATGACTCGAGCCTATCGGGGGTGAGACTTTGACAAACCGTCGTTCTATCAAGACAGTTTGTCCAATGTTCGCACCTACCCAGGATCGCATTAAATGTCCTGTCTGGTTTTGGAACAGTGTGTTGCCTCCCATGGTCTTCTGGCAGAAGACTCTCGAGGCTTCTGACCCCCAGCTGCTGAGGCAAGAACTGGATTGAGCTGAACCGTCCAGGGTCTGGGATGAATTCGGCCCTAGCCTCAGACAGCCCATGGGCCCATGCGGTATCGCACGCGACTCGTGTGGCTTTTAAATAGTTACTCTGGGCACTTGTTGAATAGCGTGCCCCCTTTGTGACCTGTTCTACCACTCAATTGTCCACGTGACACATGATCAAGGAACGGGCCCTACAACTGCCCCTATTTCCCTATTTGATAGATTCGCATCTATCAAGTAGGGAAATCGTGTCTCTAGTCTTCCAATTTGAGGGGTACATATGGTCCCTTACCATTATTTCTCCCCAATTACCGACGTTGGTGCACGTTATCCTATGTCACAACTTTTTTTATATTTTTGAAATTCCAGTGCTTCCATCTTCCTCGCACCGTTCCCCTCTAGGAGAGACTTTTCAACTCCCTTTTTATAAAAGCCGCATTCACGCTCATTTCTTACTTTACCAAAATCTCCAAGTGTTCTAGCTTTCGAAAATCTTAAGGTTTCTGACTCTTTCCTTTACTAGAACATTTCGCTCTTTTGATTGTATTCAGAATGATGGCCCCGAATCAGAATCAGAGGCTCTGCCCCATCGCAGATTTGGAGTTGGACTCATTGAGGAGGCAGCTCTACTTCCCTGGCAGAGTTACCTTACAAAGGGTTGAGAGACCATCAGATTGGTACCTTCGCCCCTCTCCCCCCGAGGGCTCCAACGTATTGGGAAGGAGGCACCTGAAATGGCTACAGTTTCTCCTTCCTCCCCTGATCCACCAGTTCTTCGCTCTAACAAGGATTCACCCGATGCAGCTGAATGCTAACAGGGTCATGATCTTGATGGGGCTCTCTGCTCTGTCAATCATCCTCAACGTGCATATCGACCTGGAGGTGGTCTTTTATGCCTACAAGCTCATCCTCATCCCCAAGAAGAGCTCTTACCCTACTTTCTACCTCCAGCCGCCCCTGAGATGCCATATCTTCTGGGGATTGCCGAGGTCAGACAAGCGATCGGACTCCCACTCCAGGCTATATGCTGTTAGAGGGGCATGGTGCTCTCCTTAGGTGAATGGAGAACATTTCCAAATTCCTTCGTTTTTTCTGCAAAGTAAGTAATAGGTCGTGATTTTTGGGTCCGTGTATACCTCATCCGTTTTTACTCATGATAATTTGCCTTGTGCAACCTGTGCAGAGGAAAGTAGGTTTGAGCCGCAACTGTCAGCGGTGCAGCTCAAGGAGCTAGAAGGGATCGTCATCTTTGGGTCTTCTAGGGATTACCGACACATACAGACCGTCCTGAATCCCCAGGTAATGAACATGATGCTAAGGATAGTCTCATATCTCCTCTTCCCGCTGGACACGTGGGTCATCACCAAGCACATGTGAAGCTAGCTTGACGCCTCGGCTCTGAACCGGTTCCACCGGGATGAGCAGAGTTGCGTCACCATAGTAGGTCATCATATCATGGCCTCGAGCCAGCTGGCGGGTCTCAATAACCTGGTGGCACCGACCAATTATGAGCTCAAGGAGGTAGTGAAGCTCGTGGCAGGCTTCGTAGAGAGGAAGCCGCCGCCCCCAAGAGGGTTAAGGGTTAGTTCATTTTCGCACCCTAGGGTTCCGCTGGTCAGGTCATGGCTGCGCTCTAACCACACTACTTGCTCTTTATAGGTTCGGATACAGGCCCTTCAGCAGACCCTTCCCCAGTCAAAGGGAGTGCCTTTGTTGACAAGTCTCGCTCTAAGGTCCCCGCGGGTCAGAGTCTGGTGGTGTCCTCGGAGGATGAGGTCGTGAGGCATGGTGTTGTCACCCTAAGAATAGGCTCGGATGACGACGGAGAGGGCATGTTCATGCTCGGGGGTGAAACACCTATGGTCCCCTCTCCCGAAGCAAGCGGACCCCCGACTCGAGAGATGCTGGCCATAAAGGTCATATACGGCAAAGGGACGCCTTTGAGCCTGCCTGGGGAGCCTATTGCTCTGACTTCTTCTGCCCCAACTCCAGTTCAAAGACAGGCGCAGGGTCAGGCGCTACCTGCTCTCATGGGGAGATTACCGAGCTCAGCAGAGGGGCTCCGAGATTGATGTCTCGGCTGTCTTCCTCTCTCCCAGTCCCGATGAAGCGGGGTTGCGAAGCTGACTCGTCCATAGGGAAGGAAAGCCCAGTGGGGAAGAGGGGCAGAACCGCCCCCTCTTCCAACAGCGATGATGATGGGGCTATGCTGACCCTCATAAAGAGGAAAAGGTCTGCACGTGACAACCTATCAAGAGGCGTTGGTCAAGACAAGACCGAAAAATCACATCCAGACGGGTCTCCTAGGGGGTGACAGCCGAAGCCGCCGATGTAGCGGTAGTCGCCGTGGCCTCTTCTGCTAAGAATGCACCACCCCCTGCTGTCGCCAAAGGTGCACTTGGCGACGCCCTACTTCCTACCGTCCCCACCTCTGCCACTTCGGGAGCATTGAAATAAGCTACCGGAGTGTATCCAAAGGAAGGAGAAGGTGTCCTCGCAGTTGGCGGGGTGGAGTCGTGTTCCTCAAATGCGGATGATGCCCAGGGAGAGGGTCTAGTTGCGGAGTCCGAGCTAGAGGCGCTCTCTCAGGAGAACATTGAGCTCGTCGCTCGCCGTAGCATTGCACAAGTTTGGCTTGTCTGGCCATCACCTCCATATTTTTCGACATCCTTGCTAAACATTGACCCCCCATTCTTGTATCATATAGCTAGCCACCATCCAGTCCTTCTATTCCTCTCACGTCAGGGAGCTGACCGGGCAGTTGAATGCTCATTCTGCGACGGCCAAGCGGAGCGAGGTCGCCCTTGCCATGTTGATGGCGGACTTCGACTTATATCGGAGCCTGGACGAGGCTAGGGTCAGCAGTGCGGTGGCTCACGCTCTGAGCATCGAGAGGGCCAGGCACAAGGAGCTGGTCGTCAAGTTGGCCGAGGCAGAGGCTGATAGGCTGGCTCAAGCCAAGGCTTCTAGGCTGGCCCAAACCGAGCTCAGGGTCAAAGAGCAAGAGCTGCAGAGCGCAAGGGCAGAGATGGGGCTATCTTTCATCGCTCATGACAGAGCGGTCGATGATGCTAAAGAGGCGAGGAAAGCCAAGGCGAAAGCCAAATAAGAGGTCCATTCCCTATAGTGTAGGCTCGACCAATTCAACGAGGTAAACCAACATCTTTACTTAGATCACAAAAAACTAATGGGAGCTCATGCATAGTTGTCTCGCAAGTATAGTGAAGACCTCGCTGATATTAACATTCTTTTGGTCGACTTGTCACAGTGACAAGCGGAGCTGAGGCTGGTGGCACTGAGGGATAGGCTAGCAGACACAGAGAAGCTAAAGACGAGGAACCAGAGGCAGGTGGATGTCCTTTCTGTGGAAAGCTACAGGTCTGGCTGGGAGAACAGGGAATTCGAGGGCCACGCAGAGGTGGTAACGCCAAACCAGTTTGATGAGTAGAAGGGCATCAAGAGGAACCATTATTCCGTCAGGCACAATATGTAGTAGTTGGGGGATAAGATCAACATCGTGTATCCCACTGATGTACTAAAGATGCTCGATGAAGAAAAAGACGGGCCCTCTACATCTGCCTCTATTGCCAAAGAGATTATCCCCACTTCCAATCTGCCAGATCAAGCCGCAGAGGTTTATAGCGGTCAGCCTGGTCTTAGCACCTCAACTGGCGGAGGGTCTGGTGCTGTCATTTTGTCTAGCGATGATTCTGACTCCGGTACGCCACCCTCTGCCAAAGCTAGTCCAAGCGTCGAAGCTGATAGTGCTCCCCTCGTCAAAGGTAACTAGGGCCTCTCACTCTTTGTGTATTTATAAAGTACTAACTGTGTTATGTAAAGCTGACCCTTGTTGTAAACACATGTTTAAATAATAAAAACAACGCATTTTTTTCACGTTTGTTCCCTTCTTTTTTTGTCACCTGCATTCATGGTCAGGGTCGGACATCATATACGATGTCATTCCCTTATCGGTAGCGCGGCTGACCTCTGGGTCTGGCTCAATCGTATATGATTTGGAGTTTTTAGTAAATTCCCCCTATTCTATGATTGACAAAATTAACAGAGGAGATCGGGATGTGAGTTCCGGCTCATCCAGCTTTGGGGAAGTATAATTTCTGTTATAACTTGTCTTGATAGAGTTCGACCCGTGCATGTGGCTAGATTTCTCCGACCCAAAGTGGGAACACGCCAGGAACCAGCTCAAGGGGTTGGTTGACCATTGCTTGGATCCGTCGCTGTAGAGGAAGAGACTCGAGCTCGGCTCTTATTGGGAGCAAACAGGGCGTTACCACTCCGACGTGTCCCTGCAAGTCTGTCCAAGACCTGATACTTACAAATAGAGCTTCCGGGTCTGCGTCCCTATCGACTACGCATTTTGTATATTTGGCAATAATAGACAGAATTTACTTTTAATTTTTGTTTTCGTACTTGGTCTTGTCTTTGGCCTACTTCCAATGGGTAGGCCCTGGCTCTGTTTACTTCTAGTCCATGTAAAGCTAAGGCACTTTCTGGGGAGGGTCTGCTTCCAATGGGTGGACCCTGGCCCTACTTTCCTTTGGCTTTTTACATAGCTAAGATGCTCCTTCGGGAGGGTCTACTTCCAATGGGTAGACCCTGGCCCCGCTTTCTATTGGCTTTTGCATAGCTAAGGTGCTCTCCAGGAGGGGTCTTATCGCCTAACTCTTTTCCCGTCCTGCAAGTATTCCTTGAGGGCTAGCCGAAAGTTTTCGTCGTGTGGCCTATCACCTTTTGTACATCCTCTCGGGTCGTCAGTGAGCTACGTGATCCCCGTAGTACGATTCTTGATGGGGCCGGCTGGCAATTTTCGGTTACGTAGCTCATTCCTCATATGTTTTCTCAGGCCATCGGCAAGCATTTTGTTGCACGATGTGATTCCCATAGTATGATCGTTTTCGAGGTCTGCTGGTAAGTTTAGTTACGCAACTCATTCCTCTTCGTACGTTTTCTCGGGCCTGGCAAGGATTTTATTGCACGATGTGATTCCCATCGTACGATCATTTTCAAGGTCTGCTGGCAAGTTTTTGATTGCGCAGCTCATTCCTCTTTGTACGTGTTTTCGGGCCATCGGCAAGCATTTTATTGCATGATGTGATTCCCATATTACGATCATTTTCGAGGTCTGCTGGCAAGTTATTGATTGTGCAGCTCATTCCTCTTCGTACGTTTTCTCAGGCCATCGGCAAGCATTTTATTGCACGATGTGATTCCCATAGTATGATCATTTTTGAGGTCTGCTAGCAAGTTTTTGATTATACAGCTTATTCCTCATCGTACGTTTTCTCGGGCCATCGGCAAGCATTTTATTGCATGATGTGATTCCTATAGTACGATCATTTTCGAGGTCTGCTGGTAAGTTTTTGATTGCGTAGCTCGTTCCTCTTTGTACATTTTCTCGGGCCATCGGCAAGTATTTTATTGCGCGATGTGGTTCCCATAGTATGATCTTTATTTGTATGAGTAGTTCATGGAGTCTAGCACTAGGGGCAGACCCTTGTTTATAGCAATCCAAAGGATCAGTTCGCATAGAAGAAAACCTGACCTGTTTTGGAATTAACCTGTTCAATAATACAAGCATTTACATCTATCTCATAGCATTTATATGCATCTAAAACGCAGTACTTTTTCAAGTGCTGGGCATTCCACGTGTTTGGTAGGCTCTTCCCGGTCTTGAGTTCTTTCAAGACATATGCGTCATTATCAAGCACCTTGATCACCTCATAGGGCCCGACCCAGTTAGAGTCTAGCTTCGAGAAATTCTCTATTTTGACCCTCAAGACCCAATCTCTGGTGTTAAATCGACGAGCGCTAACCTTATTTGTGTAGTAGGACCTGGCCTGCTTGGGGTATGAGGCCAGGCGAACCAGGGCCATGTCCCTTGTTTCTTCCAGGAGATCTATGTTGTGGCTTAGCTGTTGCTCGTTAAGTGAGGCATCTCTTACCACTTCGGAGCAAAGGGTCGGGAGGCCAATCTCAGTCGGGATCACAGCCTCTGACTCGTAGACCATGGCGAATGGTATTCTTCCCGTTGGTCTCCGCTTTGTGGTTCGATGAGCCCACACAATGGCTGGTAGCTCTTCTAATCACCTGCCTTTAACTTCCTATAAGTTCTTTTTAATATTGCTGAATATGGCCTTGTTCGTTGCTTCTGCCTGGCCATTCCCTTGAGGGTAGTTTACGGATGAGAAGTTGAGCCTTTTATCATATAACTCACACAGGTCCTTAAGCTTAGCGTTCTAGGACTACGTGCCATGATTAGCATGTATCTCCTTCAGTATTCCGTATCGGCAGATTATGTTTTTCCAAATAAAGTTAATTGTGTCTGCCTTATTAACGGTCATGTAGGCTTCAGCCTCTACCTATTTGGTGAAATAATAGATGGCTAGCAAGACGTACCTTCTTCCCCTTGGGCTTCTGGGGAGCTCTCCGACGATGTCCTAGCCTCATTTAGAGAACGGCCAAGGAGTTATGTTCGAATGGAGTTCCTCCGCGAGTTGGCACTTCATAGGGGTGAACCTCTAGCACTTGTCACATTTCTTGACAAATTAAGCCGCCTCGGTCATCATGTATAGTCAGAAGTATCTAGCCGTCAAGGCCTTGTGGACGAGGCTATGTCCACCAGAGTGGTTGCCATATGCTCCCTCGTGGATTTCCTTCATCAGCTTATGTGCCTCGACGGGACATACGCACCTCAGCATTGGTCCCATCATTGATCTCCTATACAGTCATCCCCCCAACATCGAATATCTGGCAGCCTTCAGTCTGATCGACCTCACTTCCTGGGGGTCCATGGGTAGGTTTCCCAATGCCAGGTATTGGGTGATGGGTTTCATCCACCCCTCGTCTACAGAATCAGTTGCAAACACATGGCATGTGGGGATCTCCAAAGGGTCTCTCGTGTTTTTGCCCTTTAGCAGCATCTCTGTGTGTCCGATCGTCCCCCCGATCGATGCGCTTTTAGCTAGTTCATCGTCCTTTTGGTTCATCTCCCAGGGTATTTGTTTAATATTGAAACTGCTAAAGCGGGCTTTCACCCATTACCCTGGAGAAGTACCTGTGTAATCTCAGCTCTTTTACTTCAAAGTCTCTCCTGACCTGACTCATGATCAGCTACGAGTCAGTTTTTATTGCGATGCTCTTTACTCCGAAGTACAGAGCCAGCTCAAGGCCTTGCAGTAGTGCCTTGTACTCCGCCTCCTTATTCGTTGCCTGGAAACTGAGCCTCAAAGCTTTTTATACTCTAAGTCCTATTGAGATCTGCAGGACTATTCCAATACCTGACCCAGAAGCGTTCGTGGATCTGTCATTGTAGAGGGTCCAGGCTGAAGGGATGTGAGGCGGAGACATCTAAAGTGGGTCGTGCAGCTCGCCGAAGGATTAGATTTTCACCAGGAAGTCCGCCATGGCTTGCCCTTACTTCTCCACTTGAGGTCGATACTCGATATCTTATATCCCCAGTTCGATAGCCCACTTGGTTAGTCATCCCGATAGATCCAGTTTGGCCAAGATTTACCGGATGGGGAAATCCGTATACATGGTGACCGAGTGTGCCTCGAAGTATTACATGAGCTTCTTAGCATTGACCAAAGCGAGGACCAGTTTCTCTGCTATACTATATCACGTCTCGGCATCCAAGAGTATACAGCTTGTATAAAACACCGGCTTCCGCTTGCTGTTTCCTCGACGAATAGTACAGCACTAGTCGCTACTTCGGACACTGCCAAATAAGCGTATAGGCGATCCCCCTCTGTCGGGGAAGCTAGGATAGGCGGATGACTTAAATACAGCTTGAGCTCTATCACTACCTTGTCCTGCTCCTCCCCCCAGACGACAGTAGAGCTTCTCTTTATGCACTGGAAGAAAGGCTTGCATCGGTTAGATATCTTGGAGACAAACCAGCTGAAAGTGGCTATCTTCCTGGTTAGGTGCTAGACCTCCTGAATGGTCGAGAGTCTTTACACATCTGCGATTGAGGACAACTGGGTCATGTTGGTCTCAATGCCCCTTCTGCTCACGATGTGCCCCAGGAACTGGCCGGAGGACACCCCGAACGCGCATTTCTTAGGGTTCAGACATATCAAGTATTGCCTCAGAATCTGGAAACATTTATTTAGACATCCCAGATGGTTCGAGGCTTCTTTTCTCTTCACGACCATGTCGTCGATGTAGACTTCCATAGTCTTCCCTAGTAGCCCAGCGAACATTTTGTTCATGAGCCTCTGGTAGGTTGTCCCCGCATCCTTCATGCCAAAAGGCACGTGTCTGTAACAGTATAGACCTCGCTCTGTAATTAATGTCATATGGATCTGGTCTTCCTCATACAGAGGGATCTGGTTGTATCTAGAGTAGGCATCCAAGAAGCTCATACTATCGAATCCAGTCATCGCATCGACTATTTGGTCGATCCTTGGCAAAGGGAAGCTGTCCTTCAGGTAGACCTTGTTCAGGTTGGTGAAGTCTATACAAGTACGGTCATCACCGTTTTTCTTCTTCACCACCACCAAGTTGGAGACCCAGCACGGGTATACGCATTCCATGATTAGGTTGTTCTCCAGTAGCGTCTCTACCTCTTTGTTGATCATCCTATTTTTCTCCAGCACAAACTTTCGGGGTCTCTACCTGACTGAAGGGAAATTGAGGTCTATGTTCAGCCAGTGGCAGGCGTGTGCAGGGTCTATCCCAAGCATGTTGTCGTGGGACCACACGAAGACATCTTCGTTCTGCTAAAGAACCCCAATAGCTCGTTCTTTTCCTCCTCAGGCAGCAGGGCCCTGATTAAGACTACCTTCACCGGTTCTGCTTCTTTCAAAGGGACTGCCACCAGCTCCTCAATCACGGATTCTGGCTCATCAAATTCCTCTTCGATCCACTTCATATATGCTGGTAGGCGGCCCTTTGATTGCTATCTGTCTCCCGTCGAGGCGCTCGTGGTCACATCGGCTTCCCTCAGGGCGGTCGAAAAATATTTCCTCACAGAGGCTTGGTCTCCCTTGATATCTATCGTATAAGTACCATCCCTTGATAGACATCTTAAGACCTGGTGGAGGGTGGAGGCAACCACATGCATGGCGTGGATCCACCCTCTCCCTATGATGATGTTGAAAGAGGACTGGCAGTCGATGACGATGAAGTCCATGTCCAAGCACCTCTCTGCAGCACAGACCTTCACGGTCATGACTCCCAAAGGGCTGACCTTAGTACTGTTTAAGGCGAATAGCGGTTGACAGGTCAGCCTGAGTGCATTTCGATTCAGGCCCATACTATCGAACGTGTTGAGGAATAGAATATCGACGCTACTCCTGCCATCGACCAGGACCCTTCTGACTAATGCGGAGTTGATCTGCAGCTTAATCACCAAAGGGTCGTCGTAAGGCAGGCGCACCGTGGTCAAATCTTGCTGGGTGAAGGCGACGGGGGACACTAAGGCGTAGCTTTCTCCCATCGTCAGGTGATTGACAGAATAGCCCATCCCCCTCAAGTGCTTCACCCTTTCTTCATTTGTTTTTGGCATTTTTCCTTCTCCTCCCAACCCTGGGTCGACTCTGGTCTGCCTACGATAGTCGGCACTATCCTCAGAGCCTGCTCTCCTGACCCAGGGGCCTGGGTCTGCTTTCTTTTTTCGGGCCTGGCACTATCCTCCTTCGACTGGCTTCTGCCAGTCTTCACGTATTGCTTCAACTTGCCGATATGGATGGTGTCATGCCCGTGATCTTTGTGAAATTAACAGTACCTGTTCCTGTTTTTCATGTGCTCAGGAACACTAGACTTGAGTGGGTCTTTGAAAATGCTTCTGTCCCTATTCTGGAGGTAGATCACATCGATCGGTGTGTTGAGCTCGTATTTCGGCTGTGGGTCCCTCGACGTCTTCCTCCTCTTACTGCCTTCTTGGCCGCCTTGAGTTGGGGCTCCCTGCTTCAGAGCTGGTCCTTGGGCCAGTGCAGGCCTCTTTATTCCTTGTAGAGTCGGGGTTTGCGCCGGCATTGTTGTTATCGTGGCGGAGGCCTTGGGCACTTTTTAGTGGCTTTCCAGCACTCTAAATACCCCTTTTGATTTTGCCTGGACGTCTGCCATGTCGTATGGCAAATTCAAAAGTAGATGGTCTGATAGCATAGATTCCGGCTATATGCCCCTGACGAACGGGCTCGTGGCTTGTACCGAATCGGTTATAAATCGATC
Organism: Parasponia andersonii; assembly: GCA_002914805.1. NCBI lineage: Eukaryota > Viridiplantae > Streptophyta > Magnoliopsida > Rosales > Cannabaceae > Trema > Trema andersonii. Next base: position 1,580,771 of record JXTB01000033.1, read on the forward strand.
CAATCTAACCCATAAATGTGTGGACTAGATCGGTTATATGGACTAGATTAATAAGCTCGTATAATTGGGCTTTGTATTGGTTTTTTTTGTTAGAAATATAATAATTAAGTATAATAAGTTATACCATAAAAATTTATATCGTAAAATAAAATCAATAGAAAATAGAACAAAATATATAGATTAAAAAGTATAATTATTTTAACTAAAGAATCGTTTAGATTAGATACTTTCAAATTAAAAAGTGTTGGTGTAATTCTTATCAGCTGTCCACATATCTTTGCTATCCCAGAGTGTTTTTGACTTCCAGTCGGGATAGAGAGACGGGGGTGGCCACCTGCAAAGACTCTCCGATGCTTAAGTCAGTTGTTATCCCTGAGTCTGAGTAGCAAAGATAAAGTTTTTCTCTGTATATGTCTATCTTCATCTCTCTTTTTTGAGGGGGAAGCAAGAATCTTATATATAATCCTGGAACTGAGAGCTTTTCTGGCTCTCAATCCTAGGATCGAGTACATTTTCTCATCATAACTTACTCCAAAGATCACGGGCCGTGATTACCGTGACTTCCCTTGTATCGTCATGGCCTGCTTCCTGCCGTCCCCTACAACTCGAGCCTGTCAAGGGTGAGACTTTGATAAACTGCCGTTCTATCAGAACAGTTTGTCCAATGTGTGTACCTACCCAGGATCGCATTAAATACCCTGTCTGGGTCTGGAGCAGTGCGTTGCCTCCCATGGTCTTCTGGCGGAAGATCCTCGAGGCTTCTGACCCCAAGCTACCAAGATAAGAACTAGATTGGGCCGAACTACCCAGGGTCTGGAATGGATTCGGCCATAGCCTCGGACGGCCCACGGGCCCATGCGGTATCGCATGCGACTCGTGTGACTTTTCAATGGTTACTCTAGGTACATATCGGATGGCGTACCCCCTTTGTGACCCGTTCTGCCACTCAATCATCCACGTGACACGTGATCTAGGAACGGGCTCCACAAAAAGTGTGTCTAATCTATAAAAATATGGACTTCAATATTCCAATCCATTCTAATCTAATCCCCATATATGTAGTTTATATGGCTTTTGCGAATTGGATTAGCTTGTATAGATTTTGAACGCCCTTACTCGAAATATATGTTGTAGGATCTATACTTTTAATTGGAATTGTCTCTGATACAATTTCTTAGAATCTGTAGTTTGTAAGTATTCATGTTTCCGTTAGTTTTACACTTCAAGATTTCCCAACACACCTGTCTACACAAATTAATTATACCGTTCCCCTTATAAGACCTTGATACCTATCTTTTCTAGGCTATGTTGGACTATAGGCCACTCATCAATAGTTAATGAAATAGAAAAATAAGTCATTGTAAATACAAAATATTTATGACATGCGCATATTGTAACATCTAATGATCTTAGAATAATTTCATGACTAATAGGACAAAATCTAACTATGTCTAGTTTATGATAGATATAAAGACAAACTTTTAATAAAATTATTGACAAATTTTCAATAAGGCACAGTACCAAGATATCTTTTAGGGTATAGAAAATTTGAATAAATACCGAAAAAAAATTTGATTGAAAGACTGATTTATGTAATACATTTATAATTTTTCTATAGCTTCAAAAAGCAGTGGAACAATATCACAAAAAATTTGGAAATTGGATTGAAAAACCAAAAGTTCATAAAGTTTTTTCTCTCCTTTTTTTCCTTTGTTTTTCTTTTTTGAAAGGAAAATTGTACTTCTATTAACCAAGATTATTAAGTACAATAGTAGTTAAACAATCTGGTATAGAATCAAATCAAGACTAAGAAAAATTAATACGAAAAGCAAATTGGGCAAAGTTATGAGCAGCCGCATTACAAGAACGACAAGTAAAACGACAACTAGTATTTCTGAGCCTTTCTAAAAATCTAGAGATGTCCCTCACCACAAAGCCTTCTAAAGCATTAAAATTTTTGACTTATAAAGTAAGGACAATATTTCAGACATTCATCTCAATCACACCTGGGGAAAGGCTATGATCTATAGCAAATTTTATTCCTTCATATACTGCCCCACACTTCGCCAAAAAGGACTCAAATGACCAACAAATTTCAGAGATGAAGCACCTAACACTATACCATGGCAGACTCTCACAACTACGCCAATGCTGACAACGCCTAACGAGGATTTAATGACAGCATCTACATTCAGATTCAGTTAACCCATTGTAAGTGTCATCCATTTTTTATCATAATTTCCCATTGTTTGAGATGCCGAAACCTTTTCTGAACCTACTAGGCATTGAAACTCACGTAGCCAATAATCTGTATCTTCTAATAGGCTTCCCAACAATCTAGCAGTCCCAACATAAAAGATTGAACTACGATCCCTCCAAATCAGCCAAGAAATAACACTCTATAATTAAAATCCTGCTTGGAGAATTTCAATTTTAATGACATCAAGAAATGATCTATATCTCCTTTCCAAATACCTTTCATAATCGACCAAAAGGGTGAAAGCAACTATACATGTTCAACTCGATAACAGCTAATCAGGGCATGAATACTATTCTCGTCCTCTTCATGACAAAAGAAACAAATATTAGAAGAGACAATATCTCAATAAGCCAACGTTATAGAAACTGGGATTAAGTTATAGAAAATTCGCTAAATGAAAATCTTAATTTCATTGAGTAGATTCAGACTCCACACAAAATTCTACCAACTGGACAAATTGTTTTGACAAGAGAACTCAGCTTCTATCCAGGAGCTCATGCCAACATGGTAGTCAGACTTCACAGAATATTGTCCCTTTGAGTCAAAGTGCCAAACTATCCTATCATCAACTGGAGTGTCTCCTATGGGAATATTAAGGATAGTCTCAAAGTCCACACTACAAAACATCAGTGATCTTTCTTAAGTCTCATTTGCCATTAGTAATGAGACGAGAAACATAGAGATCAAAATTCTCCTAAGTTGGAGCAGTGATGGGTTTAAACAAAGTGGGTTTAGGTAACCATAGATCTCTAAGAATTCTAACAAGTGCACTTGTACCAATCTGCCAACGACAATCCTTCAATAACAATTCTTTACTCCAGATCAAACTTTGCCAAATAGCTGATGCTCCTGGGACAGAACCAGCTAAGAGAAAATCTCGATTAACAAAATATTTGTTCCGTAGCAAACTAGCCATTAGAGAGTTTGAACATTCTAAACATTAG
>JXTB01000034.1:9470-56053 GCA_002914805.1 Parasponia andersonii
AATTAATGCAGCACTCGTCGCATATTTGGAAACAGCGAGATATAAGCATAATTCTTCTCCTGGGTTCGATTTCGATAAGAGTGGAGGAGAACCCAAGTGTACTTTTAACTCTTGGAAGGCCTGCTCATATTCTTTCATCCATTTGAACCTCTTTGATCCTTTTAATACTTCAAAGAATGGTGGCATTTATCAGTTGACCTGGATACAAATCGACTCAGTGCAGCTACCCTTCCTACTAGGCTCTGCACATCCTTGGGTTTACGAGGAGATTGCATATCAATCAATGCTTGTATCTTCTGAGGGTTCACTTCAATACCTCGCTGATTGACCATAAAACCCAGAAATTTTCCAGATCCTACCCCGAACGAACACTTCTGGGGATTCAGCTTCATTTGATATTTTCGGAGAATTTTGAACATCTCATCAATGTGCTTGATGTGATCTTTGGCTTTCTCCGACTTCACTAACATGTCGTCGACATATACCTCCATTGTCTTGCCAATTTATTTTGCAAACATCATATTAACAAGATGCTGGTAGGTCGCTCCTGCGTTGACAAGTCTGAAGGGTATCTTTTTATAGCAGTATAATCCTCGATCAGTGATGAAAGAAGTATGCTCCTCATCCAGCTCGTACATGGGGATTTGATTATATCCAGAATACGCGTCTATGAAACTTAAGAGTTCATACCCCGATGTCGCATTTACAAGCTGGTCAATTCTCAGAAGAGGGAAGCTATCCTTCAGGCATGCTTTGTTGAGATCGGTGAAATCGATACACATTCTTCACTTCCTATTGAGTTTCTTCACCAAAACCGAGTTTGCAAGCCAGTCAGGGTAAAAATATTCTCTTATAAATCTAATTTCGAGCAGCTTCTCCACCTCTTCTTTTAACGCGACATAGCGCTCTGGATTCATAGCTCTTCTTTTCTGCCATACGGGCTTCTTTGTTGGATCTATGTTAAGACGGTGGCATATGATCCTCGAATCGATCCCTACCATATTCGAATGTCGCCACGCGAAGACATCCAAGTTAGACTTCAGAAAAGTGACCAACGATGTTCGCACAGGCTCTTGAATCTTCGTTCCAATCTTTAAAGTCTTGGAAGACATGTCAAATGATAAATCCTCCAGATCTTCAATGAGTCCAGTTCTGACCTCTTCGTCTATTTCTCAAGAATCGAAGTCTTTGCTAGTCGTGTCAATTGACGCTTTATCTGACAGTTTGACTGACGCTTTGTCTGACGATTCAACTGAAGTTTCGACTGACGCTTTGCTCGATGCTTCAACTGACGCTTCCTCTGGCAGCTGGACCATCATTGTGCGAGGCGTCACATCCTTTGCTGCGAGTTTCAATGAGTTGTTATAACAAGTCCGTGTATCATATTGGTTTCCTCGCACCTCGCCTACCCCGTGTTGGGTCGGGAATTTCATAGTGAGATGGTAGATTGATGTGACAGCTCGAAGTTCCCTCAGTGTCGGTCTTCCCAGCACAACATTGAATGCGGAGGGGCAATTTACTACCAAAAATCGGGTCATTATTGTTGAAACCCTAGGATAGGTTTCAATGTTGACCATTAATTCAATCATGCCCATAGGCATCAGGCTATCACCAGTGAAACCATAGAGTGGAGTGACGGCAAGATTCAAGTCGCTCTCATTCAACCCCATCTTCTTAAAGGCATCGTAGTACAGGATGTCCACAGTACTCCCGTTATCAACCAATACTCGCCACAACTGTGTGCTTCCATAATTAATTTTTATGACCAATGCACCATTATGCGGATAATGGACTTCCCTTGCGCCTTGTTCTGTGAAGGTAATGTCCATGTCCAGTACTCGTTGAAGCTTGCGTGGTCACTGCTCAAGATGCATGACGTTAGTCAATGGCTATTGTCGAGTTTCTTGTGCATACCTGTCTTGAGCCCTTTTCGAATCTCCGCCAACATGCGGTCCTCCAAAGATAGTTCAGACTTCGCGTTGAATTTCTGGAGGTAGCTGTTGGTTTTTTTCTCGCCTTTCGTTGTTCTGCCTGGTGTACTGCCGCAGTCGCCCTTCTTTAATCAATCTTTCAATTTCATCCTTCAAGGCATAGCAATTACTGGTATCATGTCCAATATCATTGTGATACCGGCAGAACTTGTAGGGTTCGCGCTTTGCCCTATCTCGTTTCATTGGTTCTGGTTGATGGTATCACTCCTGCTGGTTTGTGACTGCATAGATATGATCTATGGGCACGTTTAACTCAGTGTGATTGTTGAACTGCATGAGAGCTCTTGAAATCTCCTGCTTTTTAGGTCTAGGCTGATTCTCCGTCAACTGTTCATTACTCCCTTTATTTTTCTTATTACCGTTATTATTGGTTATGATCGCGTCTTTAGTTGCATCTTTCCTCCCTTCTTTCTTTGTCTTTTGAAGATTCTCGCTCGAAGATTCTACCCTTAGATGCCGACCTACCCTTCAGTAGAAGTCTTCTAGAGTTCTACATTCTCGTTCAATAATTCCTCCCAGAGTTTAATTTCTGGTCGCACCTCGGCCATCATGAGAGTTAAAACTCTCCCTTCAGGTGGGTTGTTGACCTTTGCTAACTCTGAGGTGAATCGATTGAGATAAGATCGTAGAATTTCCTTTGGACCTTGTCAAATTGCAGACAAGCTAACAAGTGGAACAGTGAAATTCTTTGTAGCTTGGAACTGTCTCAAGAATGCCGTCTGAAGTTGTTGCCAGGATGAGATTGAGCCAGATTTGAGTCCTCAGAACCACTTCTTTACTACTCCTGAGAGAGTTACAGCAAAACATCTGCAGCGTGCATGATCATTGACACGATAGAGTTCCATCAAGTCGCTGAAGTGATCCATATGGTCCTGTGGATCAGTTTTCCCATCAAAAGTGTTTATGGTGGGAAGTCTGAATCCAGTTGGTAGGACAGCAGCTCGAACTTCCTCGTTGAATGGCGATTGATGCTACCTATCAGCGAGCTCATCGTCCTAACCAGCAAGTGCGTCTAATGCGATCCTTAAATTGTGAACATCGACGTTCGGAGGGAGAGCATTATCTCTTGCTGGCGGCAAGGGCGGCCTTTGATCATTATCTTGATATATGGCGGGTTGGTCAGGTAGAGTCTTTTGCGATATGTGAGAGGAATCCAGAGAAATAGTGCAACGAGATCGGCTTTGGTCGTTATGATGCGATACGGATCGTTCCTTGCTATGTGCTGCTCCAAGTATTGTCTTAGGTCTGCAGGATCTTGTCTCGACTCTATGCTAATTCTTTCGAAGACACTTCTCGATGGTCATTTTCGTTCGCTGCTTAAGCGATCTTGATTACTAGTAGATTTGCAAGAAGGTTGTCCACGATCACGGTTAGTACTTGAACTCTCTGTACTAGATTCTAGAGGCAAGTTCGCGACTTTGCCTTTTCTTTTGGAGATGTGATCTTCATGACGCTCTTGCTGGGTTCTTGGCTGGTCGCGTCTCCTTGTCTCTAGGATCTATATTCCTTTTTCAGGTAGTTGAGCAGGACGTTCTCTGGGACGTTTGTGCTATGGTGGGGTCACCATCTGCCCTTCAGCAAGTCATCGTAGGGAGTCATTGATCTGGTTAGTGATTTGCTGAAGGTTCACCAGTGTCTCCTCCATACGATCTTATCTCTGAGCAAGGTTTTCTGATGCGGTCATGGTAGGCTGATCCTGAGTAGGGTATGCCTATACAGCAGCAGTACTTTGGGGTTAGTTTTGGCTAGTTCCGATGACTCTGGTAGTGTTTCTGGTATTTGCCATTATTAAAAAAGCGATATTTGACAAACTATTTTGCTGGAATAGCCCTCCTTCTAGCGCTAATTATTGATAGAGGTTTTGTCAATAATAAATTTAGAAAAAATTACGAGATGTGGCTTGTGTGAAAAGGGTTATTAATCAAAGCAAATAAAGAAGCAAAGATTTTATAGTAGTTCAGCTCCGAAAAAAATGAGCTTACGTCCACTGTTTTTCACTATTTTCTGGAGAATTACAAGAACTCAAAATTACAATGTGTTGTCCAGAAAAAAGAAGAAAACACTCTCAAGAATCCCTCAGCCTCTCTAGATTAGAAAAAATTCTCACTCCCCGAAGTATTGAACTCCCTTTATACAGATAAGGGTAACTCAATGTTCCTAATTGCGAGAATGGGTAACTACACAATCGGGTAATACAATTTAAGTAACAATATAATTGGGTAATCACTTAAATTGGGTAATTGGTCGAATTTGAAAGAGAAACTTTTGTTTTCCTTTCCTTGTAGGTTACCTGTTTGACAAAGCATAGATTAGTCTCATTTTCATTCTGGTCGCACATAACCTATTCGGAAGAGGTCACATGTAACTTATGCAGTGGAGGTCGCATGCAACCCTTTCGAATGAGGTCGCACTTAATCTTACTCATGCGACCTGACATAAGATTTTAGACCGCACAACACCACATAACCACAGTCTATTGTACCGTCACCTTGCTCATTTTTGGCATTGTTATTGGACCTGTTGTATGTATCTATACTTTAGGCTTTACATTAGGTTCCCTCATATTATTGGTTCACTTTTTTCTTTTCTTAATATTGTTTTATTAGTTTAAATAATTTACTTTAATGTATATTCCCCCTAATTTTCTTTATTGCCAAACAAAATGGAGATGAATTAGATATCATAAAATATATTTTCTTATTCGTGATGCCCAGATTCTTTTTGCCATAACATTTCTTGCTTTTATATGATTTTAACTTTCCACTTCATTCTGTTGATATTCAAGTGGCGTGTTTTCAATCTAATACTGTTTATTTTACCAGGGGATTGTTTGATCCATTTTGTCTATAATATTTTGGCAAGTACATGACTTTGATTGCAGTCTTGCAGGTGTGATTGATTCTTCCTATTTATGCATATTACAATTCGTAATAAGAGAACCCAAAAGTAATTTGTACAACTTTTGAACAAATGTATAGAACGTTAAATTTTTTTCGTATCAATTTTTTCACAATCTTATTTAAATTGAAAATTTTATATAATTTAATATTAATAAGAGGTAAGGTTGTCATTAATTATTCCACATTAATTGTTCTTTTATGTATAATTTGCTCATATGTGTAATGCGTTGATATTTATAGTTACATAGTTTAATGTATAAGAACTTGTTATTGGATAGTTGCCATTTCGGTTGCAATTTTGTTAAATGGTAACTAATGACTAGATCTATTATTATTACTAGTGACTATTGATATGAGCGGGACTTATAATCGTTAATCGATCATATTAATTACTGACAACTAGAAAAATCGATCTGACAACTAGAAAAGTCAGTAATTAATATCAAATAAATAACTAAATTAATTAATAATAACCAGCAATCAAATTAGTCTACCTGAAAACAAAAAACTAGTGACCAATAATCAATTTAGTAAATAATAACTAGATTGATTGCTAGTAGTTACTAGTTTTATCGTAACGACTGACTTCTTTGATAGCCAGTAATGAGATTAGTTTCTGATTAAACTAGTCATCAATCATCAGTCTTGTAAGTGACCAGAAATATAGAAACTAGTAACTAATAACAAGTAGATAGCTAGATTGCTAATCAGTAACTAGTAACTGACTTGGTAATTAATAATGAGATTGGCTACCAATAGGTTACCAATTACTAGTCTTATAACTAGTAACTACTTTAGAAACTAATAACTAATCATTAGAGAAATTAGTTTCCATAGAAACTAATAACTAGTAACAAATTAGTAATAAGATTAGTTATTAGTTAACAAGATTGGTCTTGTTTGAAAACCAATAATCAGCTTGGTAATTGGTAACCAGATTAGTTATTGGTAGCTCCCAGTCTTGTAACCAGTCATTACTTTAGAAACTAATAACAAGATTGGTTACTGGTTAACCAATAAGTAATAACCAATCACTAATCTTGTAGGTGACTACCAATTTGGAAATCAGTAAGTAGAAAAATTTGTAATCATTAACCAAAATGGATAATAGTAAATAGAGTAACCAATAACAAATTAATAACTAAATTAGTTATTGATTATTAATAGCCAACTTGATAATTGGTTACTAGTGTTGGAGCGGTTTCACACCAGTCGTCCACGTGTCTTGAACTGCTGATGCTGGATTCTCCAACTGTTCACGTGCCCTTGCTAATTCACAAATCTCTGAACTCCAAGCAGGATCGGAGAGGCGGGGGTGGCTACCTGCAAAAACTCTCCGATGCTTAAGTCAGTGGTTTTTCTTTGCGTTTTTGGTAGCAAGGAGAAAAATATATCAGTTTAAAAATTTTATCTCTTTTTCGTGTTTTCTTCCTTTTTCTTCTGCTCTCAGACTGTCTTTTTCTTTGTAAGTTTTTTTTGTACCAAAGAAAGCAACCTAACCTCCTTTGAATGCGTAGCTTTCATATATGTAGTCCTCTCATCATCAACAGTGTTCTTCTCTATCTTTTGAAAAGTAATAAAAATATTTTTTAGTACATTTCACTTCCAGATCTTTTTAAACCATCATGGGCCGAGATTTCTGCGACCTCTTCTGTGCTACCGCGGCCTGATTTTCGCCGCCTCCTATCGTTTCAATCCGTCAGGAGCGAGATTTGGGCACATCGCCGTTCTGTCAGGACGGCTTGTCCCTGCGCGCGCACCTACCCAGAAACGCATTAAATGCCCTGTCCGGGTCCGGAGCCGTGGGGCTGTCTTCCATTGCATCCAGTCTGAAGACCCTTGGGGCTTCTGATCCCTACGACAGTTGAGGCGAGGGTCGCTGTTCCTAGACAGCAGACCCTTGGGGTCTGAAGATCCTTGGGGCTTCTGATCCCTACGACAGTTGAGGCGAGGGTCGCTGTTCCTAGACAGCAGACCCTTGGGGCTTCAGACCGCCAGCTGTCATGGACTCGAGGTCTGACCGATTGAACCGTTTGGGATCAGTGATGGATTCTGCCTTAAATTCGGAAGACCCACATGCCGATGGCGGGATCACGTGCGATCCGCGTGACCCTTCTCACGGTTCGAGGCTCAGGAATGGGCCCCACAACTAGTACTATGATTACTGTTAGCTATTAGAATAATAACTAATCATCAGTCTTATAATAAGTAGCCACCAATTTGGGAATCAATAACTAGTAAAATTAGAAACTATTAATCAAATTAGTTACTAGTAAATAGAGTAATCAATAACAAATCGATGACTAGATTGGTTATTGGTAATCAATAAATAACTTAGTAACTAGTTATTAGTACTAACCATATTACTAGTCACTATTTTAGAAATTAGTAACCAATCACCAGTCTTATAAATAGTTACCAATCTATAAACCAAATAACTTAATTGGTTACTGAAAACTATAAAACTAAGTAGTTTTCCATAAGTTGCTAAGTAGTCGTTAATTATAATTGGTTACCTACGGTAGTTTGAAATTTTTTTATTAGTAATCTAATGGCTTCTCATTTTATATAATGAAAAAAATAAGGCACAAAAAATTTAATAAAAAGAAAAAAAAAATTGTTCCTAAAAAAAACTGAAAAAAAGAAAAAAATGGCATTTTTCCAATCTCTTAAAAATTAAAGAAAATGAAAAAAAATACCTCGTAAGGAAAAATAATAAAAGAGAGAAAAGGGAAGAGTGGGAGGGAAAGAGACTAGTTTAATTGGAAGAAAAAAAAAGTGTACACTACAACAAATAGGTAATAGAGCGATACATCTTATTGCCGCTTTACTCGTGCCAAAAGTGGCAACAAATCTAATATTAGCGGCGATTACTAAAAGTTTCTACTAAAAACTATAAGGCGGTGACAATTATTATTTAAACTAAGTGTGCCAAGTGGCACAAGATGTTTTAAACAAAACTCTAAAGCAGCGACAACTCGCAGCTTTATATTTTTTAATTCGAATACAATAAAGGAATTATAAATAATAAATATAATTTTCTTTAATTTTATTTAAATTCTAAAGCGGTGATTATTATCATCGCTTTAGCAGTTTTAATTCAAATAAAACCTTTGATTGAAAAAGTAATTATAAATAATAAATAAAAAAATTAAACCTTATAGTTGCTGTTTTAAATATTTCATGAAAATTGTGGTTGTCTAATTGACCGTCAAAATTATGTTTCCGAGAAAAAAAAAAATAAAGCAGAGACATGTAGTCTAAAGTAGTATTACAGATCTGAAATGTTTTAACATTTAAAGTGACAACATATGGTTTAATTGACCATTTCGTTTTTTTCTTAACTTTCGCACTCTCTCTCTCTTTCTCTCACATTCTCTCTCTCTCTCTCTCTCTCTCTCTCTCTCTCTCTCTTTGTGTTCTCTCGCTCATTCACGGCCGAAGGACGTTGAGACCCCCCAAAGCTGCCTCCTGCCATTGTCCAGCTACGAGGACTGTCGATGAAGCTCACCTATGTTGCCGTGAGGTTGTCGCCAATTTGCTGGAGCTGCCAGAGTGCCCCGTCATTGCCTGAAAAGAAAAGAGGCTGCGAGGTTTCGTGATTTTTCAGCGTCGTTTCGGACAGTTTCGACACTCGTTGGATTCGTATCGTCGAGAGAAATCTTTAGATATCTATTTCATAACTCCATNCACACACACACACACACACACACACATACTAACTCCGGCTCACCAAATCTGGTCATCGCCACCGCTACCTCCTCCTCCTCCACTGTCGCCGCCTCCTGCCACCGTTATCTCCTCCATTCGCTACCGTCTCCTCCCACTCCTCCTCAGATAAGTTAGTTGTTATTATATATTTATTATTTATTTTATTAGTTTTAGTTAAAAATTTAATTTTTATTTGTTTGTTTGTATTTTATGTTTGTGGAAAATATTCGGATAATTTATATTGGGTATATACAAACAAGAGAGGTTAGTATATTTTGTTTTAAATTATGATGAATTTTGAAATTTTTGATATTTTGGCAAAATAATGAATATATTAGAAATTTATATTTTGTTAGATATTTGTAATTTGATGAACATGGAATATGAATTTTGGTGTTTGTGAAGTTTTTGTGAATTTTAATTTTTGGTTTAGGATTATGGAATAAGATTTTTTTGTTATTTAGTGGAAAATATGTTTTAATTTTTGATATATGCAAAATTTTAATGTATGTTATATTGTAGAAAATTAATCTTGTGATTGTGTGGAATATTGTGGAAATTTAATTATAGATAATTTTTTATGAAAAGTTGAATTGAAAAAGTTTGAGAAAAAACTTTGTAATATTATGAGTAAAAAGTTAGCAAAAGTTAGAATAAGTAGAAAAATTTTAATATTGTTAGTTTTTGAAATTAGGATTGAAGAAGTTATATTTATCATTATAATTATTTTAGTGAAACATTTCATGATAAATTTATTGTATATGGTAATAGTCTATAGTTTTGTAATTTTATTTATTTAAATTGAATTATTTTTTATTGTTAAAACATAAATATATAAAAAAATAATTATTTTAAATAAATATTTAAAATAATTAATTACTAAATAAAAAAAATTCCATATAAAGCAGTGACACTTGTCACCGCTTTAGATCATTAATTTAATTAATTATTTAATAAAAGTAAAGATGTGCGACGATAGTTGTCATCGCTATAAATTAACATATACCAGCGATAATTTTGAAATCGTCACCGCTATTGGTACATCATATGACATTTTTGTCGACTTTTTAGTGGAGACAATTATTGTTGCTATAAATTATTTAATATGGGGACCATATATGTCATCATGTTAGGTATCTATACTAGTAAACCTTTAGCGGTAACTTTAAAGTGAGGACATTATCACCCCTTTAGATCTAAAATGGCAACTATTGGCTTTAAAGTATCGCTGCTCTATTCTTATTTTCTTGTAGTGGTAGAAAGTGATAAGAGTCAATATTATTATAAGTGTAATACAAATTGTTTTCTGTATTAAATAATACTTTTCATATTGTATTAAATTTTGATGTCGTATTAACTAGTTAAATATAAAAATATAACCAAACATAGTATTATGTTTAATCAACACAATACAAAATTCTTATATAGTATACCAAACATGACCTTAGTTTCCTACTTATAAAATTGGAAAATTACATGAGCTACCTTCATCTATATTAATAGGCTCTGTCACATAATTGAGGATGGGTACAATAGTTCACGAGAGCACCATATATGCTGAAACTTTTTCTAAAATCCTCGCTTCGAGATTCTAAGCTAAATCTCTTGTAATTAATCTCTCTTTTACAAAAAAATTACCGTAGACATAAGCCGTTTTTTGGGGTTGAACCATGTAAATTTTTGTGTCTTTATAATTTTATCGATTTTATTACGCATTATATTTTGTTGACAAAATATCCATTAAACATTTGCCAAATCGCAACTTTAGGTTAAAAAATCGTAATTTTTCACTTGAAATTGTCATTTTGGCACATGATTTTGATTAGTCTATTAAATTTGAAAAAAATTTAACTCCTAAACAATATTCTAACTTACCTAATCTTCTATTTTTTTTCATTAAATTGAGATGATTTTGAAGTTTTTCGAAAAAAATACATTCCAGAGAATACAAAATTTTTATTAAAGAGTAGGTTTGAACTAATTATCAGTTTTAACAAGTTACGACACTATAATACTAAATGGCTAATTCCCTGTGAATCGATCAAGTATATAGACTTTAGCTATCATCTCATACCGTTCAAATAATAAATATTAGCATTTGGTAGGGCAGACAGTGATGTTGTAGCTTCAATCTCAATCTCAGTTAAAAATGAGATTCGTATTAACTAAGAATGAAAGAATCTCAATTAAAAACGAGGTTTGTATTAACTAAGAATTAGAGAATTTGCTGGTTTCGAAGAAAACAAAACAAAAAAAAAAAAAGGGTAGAGAGAGGTTTTGAGGATTAGTGTAATATCAAATTACATTAGATATTTTCTATAGGCAAAAATTACATTAGAAATTAAATAATCATTATAATACTTTAGAATTAATTATTGTTACTTCATAAATTGTTTTTCAGCTTTGATGTCAAAAATATGAAATTTGTCAAAAAAACACAAATTTTCAAGTGAAACTTTAAAAAATCTAAAACAATTGATATTGCATAATTTATACAAGTTTTTATATTAAAAAAATCTTATATTTGACAATTAAATATAACTATGCTGGAAAAAACGATAGACCTTTGACTACATAAAATAATCCTGAAATTAGAATGCTACTATGTATCATATTTTTATTAATATCCCTAAAAAATTATATTAGAAATGATCATCATAACTACATTAGAATTAATTATGATTACTTCATAATTAGTTTTTCAGCTTTTGATGTCAAAATTATGAAATTTGTCTAAAAACACAAATTTTCAACTGAAACTTTAAGAAATCTAAAACAACTGATACTGTGTAATTTATACAAGTTTTTATATTAAAAAAAATTCTCACATATGACAATTAAATATAAGTATGGTGGAAAAAACGAGACCTTTTGCTACATAAAATGCATATGCTGTGTATCATATGAGTATCTTATAAATTATAACTGGTCTAAATTACAATTGAAAAAAAAATTAAATCAACAAGAATGTAAAATACATCAAATTTGTTCAATACCAAAAAGAATTTCAAATGTCATAACACTTTAAAGATATTTAAATTACATATGCATCATCTCATTTTTGTTGTCGTCATTTGTATAAGGAATTATAAAAGGGAGACTTGGGTTTAATTTTACTACTTGTTATCATAAAAAAGAATGCTCGCAAAAGGAATTTCAACATTTTTGTTGACATTTTAAAGTATATCGTCACTGATATTGTCACAATAACATTCAAGAACATTAAAATATGTTGTCTCTGATATTGTCAAATAATACCCAAGAATATATTGATATATTAGCTTATTTATCATTGATATTTTTTATGCGGTCTAAAATCTTATGTCAAGTCGCATGAGTAAGATTAAGTGCGACTTCTTCCGAAAGAGTTGCATACGACCTCAACCGCATAACTTACGTACGACCTCCTCCGAATAAGTTAAGTGTGACCAGAATGAAAAGGAGACTAGTCTACACTTCGTCAAACGGGTAACCTATAAAGAAAGGGAAACAAAAATTTCTCTTTAAAGATCGACTAGTTACCTTATTTAAGTGATTATCTAATTATATTGTTACTTAAATTGTATTTCCCGATTGTACAGTTACCTATTCTCACAATTGGGAACATTGAGATACCCTCATCTATATAAAGGGAGTTCAATGTTTCGGTGAAGGGAGCTAGGACTTTTTCTGATCTTGAGAGGCTGAGGAATTCTTGAGAGAACTTTTTTTTTTCTTCTTCTTTCCGGACAACACATTGTAATTTTGAGTTTTTGTAATTCTCCAGAAAATAGTGAAAAACAGTGGACGTATGCTCATCTTTTTCGGGACTAAACCACTATAAAATCTTTGCCTCTTTATTTGCTTTGATTAATAACCCTTTTCACACAAGCCACATCTCGTAATTTTTTCTAAATTTATTGTTGACAAAACCTCCATCAACAGTTGGTGCTAGAAGGAGGGCTATTCTGGCAAAACCATTTGTCAAATTTCACTTTTTTAATAATGGCAAACACCAGAAACACTACTAGAGTCACCGGAACTAGCCAAAACTAACCCAAAAGCACTGCTGCTGCACAGGCAGACCCTGCTCAAGATCAGCCTACCATGACCGCATAAGAAAACCTTGCTGAGAGACAGGATCGCATGGAGGGGACATTGGTGAACCTTCAGCAAATCACTAAACAGATCAATGACTCCCTACGACGACTTACTGAAGGACAAATGGTGACCGCACCACAGCACGAACGTCCCAAAGAACGTCCTGCTCAACTACCTGAGAAAGGAATACAAATCCTAGAGACAAGGAAACGTAACCAGCCAAGGACCCAGCAAGAGCGTCATTAAGATCGCATCTCCAAAGGAAAAGGCAAAATCACAAACTTGCCTCTAGAATCTGGTACAGAAAGTTCAAGTACTAACCGTGATCGTAGACAACCTTCTCGCAAATCCATTGGTAATCAAGATCGCTTAAACAGCGAACAAAAACGACAATCAAAAAGCATCTTCGAAAGAATCAGCAGAGAGTCGAGACAAGATCCTACAGACCTAAGACAACACTTGGAGGGGCGACGTAGTCATGAACGAACCGTATCGCATCATAACGACCAAAACCGATCTCGTCGCACTACTTCGCTGGATTTCTTTCACAAATCGCAGAAGACTCTACCTGACCAACCCGCCATACATTGAGAAAATGATAAAAGGCCGCCCTTGCCTCCAGCAAGAGATAATGCTCTCCCTCCGAACGTCGATGTTCACAATTTAAGGATCGCATTAGACGCACTTGTTGGTTGGGACGATGAGCTCGCTGATGGGTATCGTCAATCGCCATTCAGTGAGGAAGTTCGAGCTGCTGCCCTACCCATTGGATTCAGACTTCCCATCATAAACACTTTTGATGGGAAAACTGATCCACAGGACCATATCGATCACTTCAGCGACCTGATGGAACTCCATCGTGTCAATGATCATACACGTTGCAGATGTTTTACTGTAACTCTCTCAGGAGCAGCAAAGAAGTGGTTTCGAGGGCTCAAATCTGGCTCAATCTCGTCCTGGCAACAACTTCAGACGGCATTCTTGAGACAGTTCCAAGCTGCAAAGAATTTTACTGTTCTACTTGTTAGCTTGTCTGCAATTCTACAAAGTCCAGAGGAAACTCTACGATCGTATCTCAACTGATTCACCTCAGAGTTAGCAAAGGTCAATAACCCACCTAAAGGGGAAGTTTTAACTCTCATGATGGCCGGGGTGCGACCAGAAACTAAACTCTGGGAGGAATTACTTGAGCGAGAATGTAGAACTCTAGAAGACTTCTACCGAAGAGTTAGTCGGCATTTGAGGGTAGAATCTTCGTGCGAGAATCTTCAAAAGACAAAGAAAGAAGGGAGGAAAGATGCTACTAAACATGCGATCATGACAAACAATAACGGTAATAAGAAAAACAAAAGAAGTAATTAACAGTTGACGGAGAATCAGCCTAGACCTAAAAAGCAGGAGATTTCAAGAGCTCCCATGTGGTTCAACAATCATACCGAGTTAAACGCGCCCATAGATCATATTTATGTGGTCACACATCGGCAGGAGCGAAACCATCAACCGGAACCAATGAAACAGGATAGAGCAAAGCACGACCCTAATAAGAACTGCCGGTATCACAATAACATTGGACGTGACACCAATAATTGCTACGCCTAAGGATGAAATTGAAAGATTGATTAAAGAAGGGCGACTGCAGCAATACACCAGGTAGAACAATGAAAGGCGAGAAGAGAACCAACAGCTACCTCCAGAAATTCAACGCGAAGTCCGAACTATCTTTGGAGGACTGCATATTGGCAGAAATTCAAAAAGGGCTCAAGACAGGTATGCACAAGAAGCTCGACAATAGCCATTGACTAACTTCATGCATCTTGAGCAGTGACCACGCAAGCTTCAACGAGTATCGGATATGGACATTACCTTCACATAACAGGACATAAGGGAAGTCGATCATCCGCATAATGATGCATTGGTTATAAAAATTAATTGTGGAAGCACGCAGTTGTGGTGAGTATTGGTTGATAACGGGAGTGCTGTTGACATCCTATACTATGATGCCTTTAAGAAGATAGGGTTGAATGAGAGCGACTTGAAGCCTATCATCACTCCGCTCTATGGTTTCACTGGTGACAGCCTGATGCCTATAGGCATGATTGAATTAATGGCCAACGTTGGAACCTATCCTAGGGTTTCAACGATAATGACCCAATTTTCAGTGGTAAATTGCCCCTCCACATTCAATGCTATGATGGAAAGACTGACACTGAGGGAACTTCGAGCCTTCACTTCAATCTACCATCTCACTATGAAATTCCCGACCCAACACGGGGTAGGTGAGGTACGAGGAAACCAATATAATGCATAGACTTGTTATAACAACTCGTTGAAACTCGCAGCAAAGGATGCAATGCCTCGCACAATGATAGTCCAGCTACCAGAAGAAGCGTCAGTAGAAGCATCGAGCAAAGCGTCAGTCGAAGCATCAGTTGAATCGTTAGACAAAGCATCAGTCGATCCATCAGTTAAAGCGTCAATCGACACAACCAGCGAAGATTTCGATCCTCGAGAAATAGACAAAGAGGTCAAAACTGGACCTATTGAAGATCTGAAGGATTTATCATTCGACATGTCCTCCAAGACTTTAAAGATTGGAACGAAGATTCAAGAGCCTGTGCGAGCTTCGTTGGTCATTTTTCTGAAATCTAACTTAGATGTCTTCGCATGGCAACATTTGGACATGGTAGGGATCGATTCAAAGATCATATGCCACCGTCTTAACATAGACCCGATAAAGAAGCCTATATGGCAGAAAAGAAGAGCTATGAATCCAGAGCGCTACGTCGCGTTAAAAGAAGAGGTGGAGAAGCTGCTCGAAATTGGATTTATAAGGGAATCTTTTTACCCTAACTGGCTTGCAAACCCGGTTTTGATGAAGAAACCCAATGGAAAGTGGAGAACGTGTATCGATTTCACTGATCTCAACAAAGCATGCCCAAAGGACAGCTTCCCCCTTCCGAGAATTAACCAGTTTGTAGATATGACATCGGGGCATGAACTCTTAAATTTCATGGACGCATATTCTGGATACAATCAAATCCCTATGTATGAGCTAGATGAGGAGCATACCTTGTTCATCACTGATCAAGGATTATACTGCTACAAGAAGATGCCCTTCGGACTCATCAACGCAGGAGTGACCTATCAGCATCTTGTCAATATGATGTTTGCAAAACAAATTGGCAAGACAATGGAGGTATATGTCGACGACATGTTGGTGAAGTCGAAGAAAGCTGAAGATCACATCAAGCACCTTGATGAAATGTTCAAAATTCTTCGGAAATATCAAATGAAGCTGAATCCCCAGAAGTGTGCATTTGGGGTAGGATCTGGAAAAATTTTGGGTTTTATGGTCAATCAGCGAGGTATTGAAGCGAACCCTCAGAAGATACAAGCGTTGATTGAAATGCAATCTCCTCGTAAACCCAAGGAGGTACAGAGCCTAGCAGGAAGAGTAGCTGCACTGAGTCGGTTTGTATCCAAGTCAATTGATAAATGCCAACCGTTCTTTGAAGTATTGAAAGGATCAAAGAGGTTCGAATGGACGAGAGAATGCGAGCAGGCGTTCCAAGAGTTAAAAGTACACTTGGGTTCTCCTCCACTCTTATCGAAATCGAACCCAGGAGAAGAATTATGCTTATATCTCGCCGTTTCCAAATATGCGATGAGTGCTACATTAATTCACGACGAGGAAAATATATAGCGACCAGTATATTATATAAGTAAAAGAGTACTTGATGCCGAGACTAGGTATCCAGAGATGGAAAAATTTGCACTAGCACTCGTCATCGCATCAAGAAAGCTTCGATCTTACTTTCATGCTCACTCCATCAGAGTTTTCACAAATGTCCCATTAAAACAGGTTCTACAGAAATCTGAGGCTTCAGGACGGTTGCTTAAGTGGGCCATTGAATTGAGTCAATTTGACATCAATTTTCAACCTCGCACTGCCATAAAGGGTCCGGCCCTCGCAGATTTTATTGCAGAATTTACATATGATGTCGATCTTCCCACAGGAGTACTCAAAAAACCCGCTTCAGATACATCAAGGTTATGGAAACTTTATGTTGATGGGTCATCAAACGAAAATGGAGCAGGTGCGGGCCTAGTTTTAATCAGTCCTGAAGGGCATAACATTCATTGTGTGCTTCACTTCAAATTCCCAGCGTCGAATAATGAGGCTGAATATGAAGCACTGATAGCTGGGCTAAAGCTTGCACAGGAGATGAAGGTCGAGATGATTGAAGTGTACAGCGACTCCCAACTGGTTATTTGTCAGGTTAAGGTCGATTACCAAGCAAGAGGGGAGAGAATGATGGCCTATTTGCAGGAGGTACAATGATTGTTCTTAGCATTCACTGCTTATAGCATTCAGCTTCTTCCTTGCATTGAAAATACCCGGGTGGATGCACTTGCTAAGTTCGCTTCAACGAAAGATGCAGAGTTGTTGAAGGTTGTTCCTGTTAAATTTCTTGAATCACCAAGCATCAAAGTTGGACCCCAAGTAACTATGCCAGTTGATGAAAAACCATCATGGATGGATCCTATAATGCAATATTTACAAAATGGCGATCTTCCTGAGAGCAAAGATGATGCAAAGCGACTCCGCATGAAGGCAGCCCGCTATATTATCTATGATGAGAAGCTTTATCGAAGAAGTTTTAGCTCGCCATTATTATTATGTGTCAATGATGAAAGAGCACGTTACATTATGAGGGAAATCCACGGAAGAATATGTGGAAATCATTCTGGGGGGCAAGCACTTGCAAACAAGATTCTTCGACAAGGGTATTTTTGGCCGACTATGAAGAAGGATACTATGGAATTGGCTAGGAGATGTGATAAATGTCAACGGTTTCCGACTATTCCTAGAAAACCACATGTTCCTTTAACTATAATGACTAGTCCATGGCCATTTGTTGTTTGGGGAATTGATATTATCAGGATACTTCCATTAGCACGGGGTGGTTTGAAGTATGCGGTGGTCGCAGTCGATTATTTCACAAGATGGACGGAAGCTGAAGCCTTGAGCACCATTTCCGCAAGGAAGATGATAGATTTTGTTTACAAATCTATAATCTACCATTATGGTATACCACATACTATAATTTCTGATAATGGGAAATAATTCGACTATGATGAGTTCCGTGACTTCTGCAACAACTTGGGCATCAAGAAGAGTTTCTCTGCTGTTGTTCATCCACAAGCCAATGGGCAGATCGAAGCGATAAACAAAATACTTAAACAGAATATAAAGACGAAGCTGGAGGAGCAAAAAGGAGCTTGGCTAGAAGTACTTCCAGAAGTTTTATGGGCTTATCGCACCACTCAACGAACCACTACTGGAGAGAGTCCATTCTCTTTAGCTTATGGATATGAAGCAATGATCCCAGTTGAAATTGGTGTGAGCTCTCTACGATGATCCGTCTATAAGCAAGATCAGAATGATGTATTAATGAGAATTGAGCTCAATTTTTTGGAAGAAAGGCGTGAACAATCTCAACTTAGAATCGCATCATATCAACAACGCACTGCTCGACATTATAACTCCAAAGTCAAAAGTAGACATTTTGAAGTTTGTGATCTTGTCCTTCGAAGAGTTCTATCTAATAATAAAGAGCATGGTGCTGGTGTATTTGGACCTTCCTAGAAAGGACCTTATGTTATAGATGACGTCATTCGACCTGGGACATATAAGCTAGCTCGCATCGGCGGACAAAAGATCGAACATGCTTGGAATGTAGAACAACTTCGTCGTTATTATCAATGAATCTTTATGTTTATCTTCATGTATTTTCAACAGCTTCCTGTATCTTCATTTCGTCATTCGACGTCGTTCGTCAATAATATTTCTTCGGCTATTACTTCAACTTCATTTTATTCATCTTTTATAGTTTTATGGAAGTTTTCAAACACCATAAAACTCGGGGGGTAGTGGGATCAGAATTTTATCTCCTACTTGTTTCCTAAGGGACTAAGCAAAATGTCCATTTAGAGGAGATGGAGTTTTAGATCGTCGAAATATCTGAAATTCCTTAAAATCCTAGGATTTTCTCCTCACTTCATGCCTTAGCATGTCGTATTATGCAACTTCCCTCCTCGAACAACAAAGTAACTAAGCAAAACGTTCATTGTTCGATGTGACATATTGCTATATCCTATTTTGCCATGGAACTTTTGAAAAATAGTTTTGAGTTTGCATCACTCGTGCTTGTTGTTTTCTTAAGCGACCTAACCTATCCTAACACTTAGAACTCGTTTTAAGTTAGTTGGATTCAAATCATAAAAAGCGTACTGATCAGTCACTTAGTGATTGACTACTTAGTTAAAATTACAATGTTGTGTTTTGATTATTTTGCAGGAATATGTCTAACAAGGAAAAAATATTCTTCATTAAAAAATCGCACCCGTATATAAGCAGAGAGAGAAAGGGAGACCAAGCCCGCATTGTTCTGAAACCAGAATAAATAAATACAAGTGTTTATTATGCAGAAGTGCTCGCACCGCCTTCCCAGTTTCGGTAGTATCCTCCCTCCAACTCTGGACAAGCACGACCACGTTCTCGCCAAGGATAAAGAAGTCAAAGTCTGGATGCTCGCAGAAGATGTTAAAAATAATGGTCGACAAGGTGATGTCACTAACTTTATCTTCGAGCTCTTTGACTTCAGTCGCCTTGAACTCTTCAATAGCTTTGTGAACCACCTTTGTTGTCGCCTCCTTCATGCGATCCGGATGCTCGGAGATAGTTTTCTCAAGCTCTTTGACTCTCTCCTCGAGATTCTCCTTGGCTAGGCCTTCGAGCAGCTGCTGCCTCTCCAAGTCAAAAGCTTTTTTCTCCTCCTCCTGTGCTTTTTCCGAGTTCTCAAATGCTTGGGTTATCTCTTCAACTTTTTTGACCTTTTCTAAACATTCGAGGACTGGGTCATGCATCAGGACAGCAGTAGCCGCGGTCTGAAAATATAAACATTAATACTAAGAAGTAATACATTTGAGGAGAGAATAAAAAGGTGCTTACATTGGCTAGCATCCTCATCGCATAACCGAAGGCAACCTTGGTAGATCGTCACTTCATCCTCTCCCAGCCCTCCTCAGAAGTGAAGCGATCAATGAAGGCTGCGCTCATACTAGCCTTCTCTGGTAATTGATTGAGGAGCATGAAGAGCTCCTCATTCTTATCTACCAGGTTCAGTTCTGAAGAGGTGGCAGCCTCCTTGGGTGGTTCAGGATGGCTCATTGTTTGAGGCTGTGGAGGAGGTGAGCTTGCCAGGATGTCCTCGAAGGCAACTTTTTGTTTTTTGGAATTGTCGACCTTCTCTTTCCCTTTCGATGACGGAGGAGTGCTCTTGGGTGTCTTGGATTTTGCCATGGACTTGAGAGTGGAGGGTGGTGCTCGCAGGCCACTACCAATAACCATCTCTGTATAGATATGTCAGTAAGCGAGGTGACATAATACAACGATAATTAAAATATGCATATATATATATATATGATTACCTTTTTGCTGTTGAGGAGCTAGTGGTGATGCTGTTTCTGGAGAAGATGGTTCCGAAGTTGAAGGGGTGGCAGGTGCTTTTCGTTTCCTAGATTTGGAAGACGAGGCACTTTTATCTGTCTGCTTCCTTGGCTTCTTTTTCTTCCAGCTCGAAGGTCTGGACGAACGGACGGGGGGGTCAGGGAACGCGGCTCCCTTTGGAAGCAGACCATAAGAGACCAGGTTCTTGGAAGTACCAACTACCTTCCCATCAAATTCCTCAATTGAAAGGTCGTTGATTTTGTACACCCTTGCGAGCTGTTCCCTAGAAAGTCCGGTCCGTTCCCTGTTGTCTGCGATGATATACGAGTGCGATCAGGATAAATATAACAATACAGAAAAAGGCAATAAATTGAAAAACTACCTACCAGGATTTTGAAAGAAGCCGTTATCCGCATAGTCAAAGTGGAAAAATGGATTTTTCCATTTTCCCATGTTGTTGCGAACCCCGTAGATTGTTTTTATTACCTGGTTCGACCATTTGCTCGCATAAAAGAAGCCAAGATCTGACGGGCTTGATTTCACTTGATAAAACCAAGAGAACTCTTCAGGAGAGGGGGAGTCTAAACCTAATTTGTGGTAAAGTATGTACAAACCTACCATGTATCTATATGTATTAGGAGTCAGTTGGAAAGGGATGATCCCATAGTAGTCGATAATTGATTTTATGTATGGATGAAGTGAGAGGTGGATACCGCACTTGAGAACTACTTCAGAAAATGAAGCAATTCTGCGTGGTGGTGTGTGTGGTCGATTGAATTCCATAGGTAGGCGAAGAGAGATGGCGATCTTATAGTTGCACACGATTTTGCTGTGCTTGTTCGATGTGCAACTCGTCCTTATATTGGTACATGACCAATTCCCCTCTACGTATTGATAGCCCGATGCGAAGGCAGGGGCATCCTTGATATGTCGAGGCCATTGGTCCTGAGGGAGGTCACCTATGCGAGGACTATTCTGCCTGACCCCTGTTATCTCTACTTAAGATTCTAGCTCAAGATAATCTTCAAGATTTATAGAGCTAACACCGGAGTTCTTAGATTCTCCTAAAAATGCATTCCCTTCCCTAAAATCCTCACTACTAGACATCTGAAAAGAAATACGGATGGGTTTAGTCCTATGTGAGCATCAAGGATCTTCACTATATGCTAGTAAATTTTGGGGGTTCACCCTAGGATTGTATTAATAAGCAAGCTCATTGAATTTTTTCTAATCGGTCTATGGATTCATAAAAATTGCTCGAGCAGTTCGTCAAAAAAAAAAAAAGAGTAACAGACCCTAAAAACTCTTTCACGAGTTCGTCTTTGTCCATTGTCTAGAAAAAAGTCTATTCTATGAACTGGTAAAGGGGATCTGAAAAATTCCCATTCCAGTCCATCCAAATGTGGGATGTGTTTCAAATCCTAGAAATAAAAACTGAAAAAAAAGTTTTTTCGAGAACAGACGAAGAACAATAAGAGAGAAGAAATATACTAACCTTTCTTCAAAAACAGAAGGATTGAGATACGGCCTGAAGGATTATGGTAACTCCGTCGGAGAAGATGCTGGAACTGTGCGAGCTAAAAGAACAAAACGACGCTGGAGGGTTTGCTCTAAAATACTTTGGGTTTTAGAGAGATGGAAGACGAGAGAATTTATAATGAAGAAGCAGAAGTGAATTGATTTCCGATATTTATCTCTCAAGCATCACTAAATCACAGCCGTAGATCAAGGTATTTGATTTTCAGATCTAAAGGCCGAAGTTCATGCGGGATTTGATTTTTTCCGAAATTAAATCAATATCTTTCAAAATTTGAAACGATTCGATTTAAAGACAACAGTTGGCATCATCGCTATCATTAAGTCTCCTCGAGTTCTACTTTTTTTCTTAGAAAAGACGACACGTGTTTTTATCTGTCAGAAAAAGGTGCGCGTGATCTTGAGAAAGGTGAGATTTGAGATCCGACGACTCTTCGACTCTTTAAGGGTCTCAACTCTAGGTCGTGACGTCGCATTTTTTAACCTTGCACTTACATTTGAAGGAAGCTCCATTTTGTCCTAAAGAACTAATGGAGCTCGGGGCAATTGTTGTGCGGTCTAAAATCCTATGTCAGGTCGCATGAGTAAGATTAAGTGCGACTTCTTCCGAAAGAGTTGCATACGACCTCAACCGCATAAGTTACGTGCGACCTCCTCTGAATAAGTTAAGTGCGACCAGAATGAAAAGGAGACTAGTCTACACTTCATCAAACGGGTAACCTATAAAGAAAGGGAAACAAAAGTTTCTCTTTAAAGATCGACCAGTTACCTTATTTAAGTGATTATCCAATTATATTGTTACTCAAATTGTATTGCCCGATTGTACAGTTACCCATTCTCACAATTGGGAATATTGAGCTACCCTCATCTATATAAAGGGAGTTCAATGTTTTGGTGAAGGGAGCTAGGACTTTTTCTGATTTTGAGAGGCTGAGGAATTCTTGAGAGAACTTTTTTTTTTTCTTCTTCTTTCCAGACAACACATTGTAATTTTGAGTTCTTGTAATTCTCTAGAAAATAGTGAAAAACAGTGGACGTAAGCTCATCTTTTTCGAGGCTGAACCACTATAAAATCTTTGCCTCTTTATTTGCTTTGATTAATAACCCTTTTTACACAAGCCACATCTCCTAATTTTTTCTAAATTTATTGTTGACAAAACTTCCATCAACAATATTTAACTGACATTGACATTGTGTTGTCCATATTTCATTTATAGACTGTGGATATTTCATTTATATATTATGGATATGCAGAAAATAACAATGTCGACAAATATGACAGTATTTAATCCATATTCAAAAGTATTAACCAGTTTCAAGCCACTTTCTTTTCTCTAGATAAATTATCCTCATCATCCTTTTAACTTCTTTGTAGTTAGATTTCCATTCTTCCAGGGAGGGACATCGTAAGATCTTAATCATTTGTAAGAATTTTCCTTTTGTTTTTTTTGTTTTTTTTTTCTCTTTTTATTTTTTTTTTATCTTAATAATTTTCTTTATGTTTGAAGACATATGTAGTTATCAGAAATTTAGATCTACGGGCTTTTGGTTCTACCAACCCGATTTTAGATGTATGTTAGGAGATCGGCTTTGCGGAAGCGATAACACACAGCTAAAATACGAGTTGAAAAAATCTGGATAAAATGAAAAAAAATAAGGCACATAAAAGAATTAACATGGTTCACCCAATTTAAGCTACGTCCACGGATAAGGTTTTGAAGAATTTCACTATAAAAAAGAGATTACAACTCACTTCTCTCTAAATACAAGGAGAGAACAAATGAACCTCTCTCTCTCTTGAAATAGGAGAAAACACTCTCTCTAAACAATTTAAGAGAAAACAAGTGGGACACTAAGAAGAATTCCTAGTCTTGAATTCTCTCTTAGAAAGGAAGAGGATTTAGAATGGGATGCTAAACAAGTGATGAAGCCATCCGTATTTATAGAACTTAAAAGGTGGTGTGAACACCATCTTTTACTCTTACTATTACGGCTGCTCTTTTCACTATTGCTATTGTTGTTGCCCTTTTTACTATTCCTATTGCGGCTGCCCTTTTTACTATTCCTATTGCGGCTTCTTTTTTTACTATTCCTATTGCGACTGCCTTTTCACTGTTCCTATTGCAGCTGGTTGGTGAGTTGTAATTGTTGATTTGTTCAACATTCTCCCACTTGAAGACTTGATTTTAATCATATCTTCACACTTGATGAATCTCTCTTTTCTTCCCTTGTCAATTCGTCATGCTGCTTATATTTCTGCTAGGCCATATAAGGATCTACACCATTAGAACTTGTCAGTGTTGATTAGTTTGGTTAAAGCATCTGCTAGGTTCTCCTTTGTGTGAATCTTCTTCATGTCCACACTTCCATCTTCTACTACTTCTCGAACAAAGTGATATTGAATGCCAATGTGCTTTGTCCTGGAATGAAAGGCTAGATTCCTTGCAATGTGCAAGGCACTCTGACTGTCACAAAATAGAGGAATCTTTTCTTGTTTGTGCCCGAGCTCCTCCAATAACCTTTGAATCTAAACAGCCTCTTTACAAACTTGTGTAGCTGCCATGTATTCTACTTCTGTTGTAGATAAAGCCACAACAGTTTGCAGTTTTGAATCCCAGCTTACAACTCCTTTTGCAAGAGTAAACACACAGCCTGTAGTAGATTTTCGTTTGTCAAGATTACTTACAAAATCTGAATCAACATATCCTCTGATAGTAAATTCTGATCCTCCGTAACATAATGCAGCATCTGAGGTTCCTTTGATGTATCTCAGAATTCTCTTCATAGCATTCTATTGCTCTCCACCAGGATTCGCCATATATCGACTAACTGCTCCCACTGCTTGTTCAATATCTGGCCTTGTACATATCATAGTGAACATTAGGCTTCCCACAGCTGATGCATACAGTACTCGAAACATCTCCATCCTCTCTGCTTCATTGCTAGGACACATCCCAGAGGATAACTTGAAGTTAACAGGAAGTGGGGTAGAAATCGACTTACAATCTTGCATATTGAAGCGGTGCAAGATTTTCTTCAAATAATTCTTCTGAGAAAGCCGAATCTTCCTGTTACGTCTGTCTCGGTGAATTTGCATCCCTAGAATCTTGTTTACTGGTCCCAAGTCCTCCATATCAAATTACCTAGCTAATGTGCCTTCAATTCTTGAATTCTGCCTTTGTTGGGACCCGCTACTAACATGTCATCTACGTATAATAATAAGATAATGAAGTCACTATCTTCATCATACCTCCTGAAGTATGTGCAGTGGTCTAAACTGAGTCTGTTGTACCCAAGGTTTATGATGAAGGAATCAAATCTCTTATACCAACTCCTCGGCGCCTGTTTGAGACCGTATAGAGATTTGTTCAACCTGCAAACCAAGTTCTCCTTGCCTGTTTCAGCAAAACCTTCTGGTTGGAGCATATAAATCTCTTCTTCAAGTTCTCCATGAAGAAAAGCAGTTTTCACATCTAGCTACTCTAGATGTAGGTCAAATGTAGCACACATCGCCATAATCACTCTAACTATTGTCAGTCAAACTATAGGTGAAAATATCTCATTGAAGTCAATACCTTCTTTCTGAGCATATCCTTTTACTACCAATCTCGTACGATACTGCTCCACTTGATCATTGTTATCACGCTTGATCTTGTAGACACATTTGTTGCCAATTTCCTTCCTTCTTTGTGGTAGTGAAACAAGATCCCATGTCTTGTTCTTGTGAAGGGCTTCAGTCTCTTCTTACATTGCTGTCATCCATAAGGATACATCCGGGCTTTTGGGAGTCTCATAGAAAGTTGTTGGCTCTCCATCCTCTGTTAGAAGACAGTGTGTATGTTGCTCTCAGTGATATAATCTGAGTGCCATACCAGTGTTCTTCTCTCACGAGTTGACCGACGAATTTCAGAAGCCTCTTCCTCGACTGGTTTTTTCTACTTCGTACTCTGGTGCTACTTTAGAAGAATCTGAATCTTTAGTATTCTTTTCTACCTGAACTGTAGTAGTTTCTGGTATGCTATCGTCTCTCTTCTCTTGCAGTTTATTCTCTGTAAATATTACAACTCTGCTGATGACAACCTTATGGGCAGTGGGATCCCATAAGCGATATCTCTTGACTCCATCAGCATATCCCAAGAGTACACACCTTCTGGACTTTGAATCCAGTTTTGTGATTTCTTGAGCATTATACATCACGTACACAGGACATCCAAATATATGTAAGCGAGAATAATCAGTTGGCTTACCAGTCCACATCTCTTTCGGTGTCTTCATATCAATCGCTGTTGATGGAGATCGATTAATCACATAACAAGCGGTTTTGACTGCTTCTGCCCAAAATGTCTTAGGTAGACCTGCAGCTTTCAACATTGCTCTTGTTCTTTCCAACAAGGTTTTGTTTATCCACTCTGCCACTCCATTTTGTTGAGGAGTGTACGCCACTGTGAACTGCCTCTTGATACCTTCTTGTTGACAGAAGTTATCAAATTTATTGCTTGTATATTCTCCTCTATTGTCCGTCCTTAAACACTTGATCTTTTCTCCAGATTCAAGCTCTATCCGTGCTTTGAATATTTTGAAGACTGAAAATACATCTGCCTTCCTCTTGATAGGATACACCCAACATCTCCTAGAGTAATCATCAATAAAAGATACAAAGTATCTAGCTCCTCCTAGGGATATTACTGGTGCTTGCAAAACATCAGAGTGAACCAAGTCTAGAACTTTTTTACTTCCAAAATTGGATGTGCTAAACTTTAATCTATGCTGCTTGCTTGTGACACAATGCTCACAAAAGGGTAAAGATACCTTTGTGAGACCAGGAAGTAACCTCCATTCAGAGAGAATCTTCAAGCCTCGTTCCGACATATGGCCAAGCTTACGATGCCACATCATCGTTGATTTTTCTCCGGAATTTGTTGAAGCAACTGATGCCTCTGCTTCCATCAGTGTATCTCCTTTAAGCATGTATAGATTCACTGTGATTTTTTCTGCCTTTATACTAGAAGTGCACCCTTCATAATCTTCATGATCCCATTCTCGACTCGAGTTTTGCAACCAAGGTTATCTAATTGTCGCAAAGATAGTAGATTTTTCTTTAGGCTCATCACATGTCACACCTCTTGAATAGTACGAATAGTGTCATCGTACATCTTTATCTTGATAGTACCAATCCCAGCGATCTCTAAGGCATGATCGTTACCCATGAATATAGATTCTCCAGAGACGTGTTCATATGTGTGAAACCATTCTCTGTGAGAAGTTATGTGCCATGTTGCTCCCGAATCCACTAACCAAACATCAGTGAGCTGTTGTCTGTCCTTAGAAATTGTTGCTGCTTCACAATACAGGATTTCTCCATAATCTGAAGTATTTACAACATTCCCCTGTGCATTTGATGACTCGGGTCCTTCTTTCTGGAATCTCCATTCTTCTTGAGTTGCCAACACTCCCTTTTGACGTGCCTTTTCTTGCCACAATGATAACACTTAACATTCTTCTTATTTCTTGACTTTGATCTACCATGACTCTGACCCTTACTAGGGCCACGTTCTGTTGATCTCCCTCTCATTGTCAAAGCCTCTACTTATTGTGAACTTGCTAATCTGTCTTCCTTGTTCTTATGCCGATTTTCTTCTTCGAGAACAGTAGCTATAAGATCGTTGAAAACTAGAGTTGTAGCATTGCTGATCATATTTATGATGAGTTGATCATACGAATCAGGTAGACTCTGAAGTAAGATTTCTGCACGTTCATTATCCTCTATTTTATGCTCCATTGTTGTGAGCTGTGAGAATAGCATGTTGAAGGCGTTGATGTTGTCGGTCACCGTTGTTAATTCCGCCATCCGAAGGGTATAAAGCCTTCTCTTCAAGAAAATTTTTTTGTGAAGCGACTTGGCCTGATACAACTTTGTCAGTGTATCCCATATCTCCTTGGCTGACTTCTTTTCCTCAATGCTCGACAGGACTCCATCTGCTAGCGCCAGATGTAAGTTAGTGACAACATTGCTATTCATCTCGTCCCACTTTTTATCATCAGTAATCTCAGCAGGCCTTTCCCTAATTGCTGCTAGGCAATTATCTTTTTTCAAGATTACTTTTATCTTCATTTTCCACAAAGAGAAATTGCTCCCATTAAATTTCTCAATATCAAATATTGCCGCCATTTTTGTTCACCACAATTTGTTCAGTTATCACTGTTTCACTATACGTGAATAGTACCGTATACGTGAATAGTGTCATATATGTGAATAGTCCGTATATGTGAACAGTACTCCAACCAATGGCTCTGATACTACTGTTAGGAGATCGGATTTGCGGAAATGATAACACACAGCTAAAATACGAGTTAAGAAAATTTGAATAAAATGAAAAAAAAAATAAGGTACACAAAAGAATTAATGTGATTCACCCAATTTAGGCTATATCCACGGATAAGGCTGTGAAGAATTTCACTATAAAAAGGAGATTACAACTCACTTCTCTCTAAATATAAGGAGAGAACAAATGAACCTCTCTCTCTCTTGAAATAGGAGAAAATACTCTCTCTAAACAATTTAGGAGAAAACAAGTGGGATACTAAGAGGAATTCCTAGGCTTGAATTCTCTCTTAGAAAAGAAGAGGATTTAGAATGGAATGCTAAACAAGTGATGAAGCCCTCCGTATTATAGAACTTAAAAGATGGTGTGAACACCATCTTTTACTATTGCTATTACGGCTTTTCTTTTCACTATTGCTATTGCGGCTGCCCATTTTACTATTCCTATTGCGGTTACTCTTTTTACTATTCTTGTTGCGGCTTTTCTTTTTACTATTCTTATTACGGTTGCCTTTTTATTGTTCCTATTGCGGCTGATTGGTGAGCTGCAATTGTTGATTTGTTCAACAATGTATACATATATGTTTATTTGTTTATCTTGTATCCGTTTTTGTGGTTATAGTGTAGATCTGAAACTCTTGAATGTCTATATTTAAAATATTTTATGTAGTCAGAAATTGATTACATCATAATTTAGAAGAGCCAATTCTAGTGGAAGAGGTTAATTTAAAAGCGTAAGATATATCTCTCGTAAACTCCTTATTAGGTCATGTGCTTCGGCCCCATTCGTTAGTCAGCTAGTTTCATTGATTAATAAAAATAATGTTACATTATGACTTCTCTTCTTTGTAATTCGGATTTGTATCAAAATGTTTAAAGTAATGAATGATCTTCTTTTCAATTGAAAAAAACAAATGTTTAATATCACCCGAGTTTCCAACCCTTTTTTGGTGTATCACTTAGATCCTCACTAAGTCTAAATAATATAATTAATTTATACGAGTTTCTGTATAACATTTGGCTACGTGGAATGGGTAATCAATATTTTATCTCGTTGATCCATTTTCAATCAAAGGTTGGTAATTCTTTCGTGTCTGATGTTCAGAGGAGTAATACATTCCCCAAGTAAAGGGGGTTTGTTTTGCGGAAAGATAAAAATCAAGGAGAATCGAGAAAAAGGGGGGAGGAAAAAAAAAAAAAAAAGGACGAGTAAGATGTTGCCACGTAGTAAATAACTATAAGGTGACGTATATATAATTGTCTACTACGATCAAACAAATTGTTACAGAGACCAAACATGTCTTCCAAAAACGACTATGTTTTGTACACCTCTCTCCCCTCCACCACCACCCCCCAAAACGTCGTCGTTCTCCCTTACTACCGCCCTCCTCCTGGCAACCGGAGACGCCGCCTTCTCCGGCAATGCACCTGCTCCGCCGCCGCCATCCTCCTCTTCTCGGCCGCCGTCTACTTCCTCTACCCCTCCGACCCGACGATTCAACTCGCCCGAATCCACCTCAAACGTGTCCGAGTCAACTCGTCCCCCGGCCTCACTCTCGACCTCTCGTTCTCGCTCACCGTCAAGGTCTACAACCGGGATTTCTTCTCCCTCGACTACGATAAGCTCGTGGTTTCGGTCGGCTACAGAGGGAGAGAGCTAGGGTTTGTGAACTCCGCGGGTGGCCGAATTAGGGCTAGAGGATCGTCCTATGTAGACGCCACGCTTGATCTCAATGGGTTCGAGGTCATCCACGACGTGTTCTACTTGCTCGAAGATTTGGCCAGAGGTGTCATCCCCTTCGATACTGATACCCTGGTGAAAGGGAATCTAGGGCTGCTCTTCTTCAAGATTCCTCTCAAGGTAATCCTAGCTTCATTTTCTTCTTCAAAAAAGTTGTGAAATTTTCCAGGAATCAAAGACCGTTTTACTGGATGTGAGGAATTTGCCACTGCATATTGTTTATCAATGTAGTAAGTACAAATTTTATTCAAAGTCCACTGCTAAATTTGGATAATTTGCCCATGTTCTGTGAAATAGTGGAAATGTTGGATTTGGAGCCCTTTTTTTTTTTCAAGTTCTTATGGAAGAAAAGTGCAGAAAATTGTGCATCTCGATAAAGTCCCAAGTTATGAATTGAAGTGTGTTCTGGGTAATGAAGTTTTAGATGAGAAGGCATGATATGGTTGTGCTGAAAGGGATGGATACATATGCTTACTATATGAAGATTGTGATCAGTGTTAGTGTGGATGGAGTTATAGGTTTAGAAATTGAGAGAAATTTTGAAGTTCACTTGGTTTAACTTGAGAATTGTGGAGTCTTTACTCTCTGAAATGGAAGTTATGACTGTTAGTGGATACCTTTGTAGATCAATGGCTAAACCCCTTTTGAAAGTTGGATGCTTTTCACGTTTGTTCATCATCAATCTGCTTTAGGAATGTTATCACTTAGTCACCTAGAGGAGTAAATTTCTTCCATTTTATGTGGTTTCTGGTTCATAGTTATTGGGTGCTTGCGTTTTTCTTGGGCTTAATTTAAAGTTCGAAGCACTGATTATTTTGCACGCTAGAGTAAAATTCTAATTTTGTTTGTTTATTGTTTGTAAGGGACGAGTATCCTGTCAGGTTTTTGTAAATACAAGCAACCAAACTATAGCTCGTCAAGATTGCTACCCTGAGGTAAGTACTTCTTTTCCTTTCCTTCTTTTTCAGTTTTATTCTTTTTTCTTTCTGATGCGGTTAGCTGCCGTTCCTTGCGAATCTCACTACATGCAAGAAATTTTATGGTGTGAAATTCATGAACTCCTTTGGATTCCTTGCATTGATGCAAAAAGTGGTTTTCTCTGTTGCAACAATCTTAGCCAATTATATGTTTCGTGGTTTTCCCGTATTTGGCATCTATTTATTGTTCTGAACTAAATTGCATTTCTTTGGCTATAACCAATTGTTAGGATATATCGAGTCTATTTTTGGGATCTAAACTGCTACTAGTTCTTCATTTTTACATTGTATTTTGTTTAATTTTAGGTCACATTCCCATCTTTTCCACAAATAAGGGGTGTTATTTAATGCTTACACTTATTGTTTGTTGTGTGAAAAGTGGAACTTTCTATCGTTTATTTTATCTGCCACTCCTTTTTTCTGTAAAAATATGTTTTAGGCTGGATTAATTCAAAGTTTATGCATCATCAATTTGATCAAAGA
The DNA here is from genome assembly GCA_002914805.1 of Parasponia andersonii. Classification (NCBI taxonomy): domain Eukaryota; kingdom Viridiplantae; phylum Streptophyta; class Magnoliopsida; order Rosales; family Cannabaceae; genus Trema; species Trema andersonii. The sequence continues at coordinate 40,725 of JXTB01000034.1, forward strand.
ATGAGTTTCTCAAATTCAGAAATATCCTTATTGTTGGATATAGTTGCTTTGTGATTTCCCTTGTATTTGCCTCGTACAATTATGAGCTGACAGATAAGTTGCCTTCAATCGATCTATCTAGTATTTAGTTTCATTGCTAATCCTCCCACTGGCACCTTTGTCTTGCAGTGATGGTATAGCTCTATAATTTCAATGGAACATCTTAATTTCGAGTTGGACCCGAAGCTTTGAGTTTAGTCTGGAGGTGACTGCAGTATGTTTGATGGTTGCAATGAACCCAAGGGCTACTCTGTTAGTATGTAAATTTTTTTTTTTTTTAGGCGCTAATATCAGTATGTTAGGTAGGTCATTGGTATTGCGTTATACATTACAAACTCAGAATCAAAGAAGTTTATATATCTTGTTTGATTGTAAATTTTATTTCCTTCTCAAGTCTTGTACATTTTAGAGGGATATTTCTAATTACACAAAGTATTTATGTGTCCTGTACCGAATCGTTTAGTTTGTTTTCAAAATTTATATAATATGAATGAATTTTTTAAAGAATTTCTTTCTTTCCTTCGTTTTTCTAAACCCCAGTTCAATCTTAATGCAAGTCTGTTTAAAAAGGTACACCATGGTCGTTGCACCATCGTCGTGGGATGTTTTACGAATTTCTCTACTTAATGGTTTATCATCACTCTCCTGTGCTTGCCAGATTGGTTATACGTTCGTTGATGATCATTGGTGGTACCTATTAAAAAGTTTGATTAGTACCAAATCTGGTGTCATGTAATGATCATAAATGGATTTGGCAATTGCGTGCTTATAGCAGTATGTGATATGAGCTATGATATCAAAATGTTCACTTCAAGTATGTACAGTTGGATGCTACAGTAGGGAATATGACATTGTTCTTCACAATGTGGATATCAATGTAGTATATAGCATCAACTAGCGATGTCATCCATGTGGTTGTGGTATAGTGAAATGTCGGTTCGAGTTTGACAGTTTTAGCGGTAAATTGATTCAAACAACCGAGTTGTGCTTTTTAATCCATTAGAAAACTTGGTACGGATTACATGCAATGAGGTAAATCCCACTCACTTGAATACTTGATTTGTCCCCCTTTTTTTTCCGAGGATATGTACCTGACATTCCCACAAAGGGAATGATCTAAACTTATTAAACCTACGAGCCCTAAACACTGTTGCAATCCCACTTGGCTGTTGGCTGGTGAATCACCATCAAATACATTGGCTCTCTAAAGGTTTCAAATTCTGCCATTTACTTCCACTCTCTGATTCTTTCTTTTTAAAGTCGTTACTTGTAGGAGCAAAATCATTGTAATGACTTGACTTTTGATATTGACTAATTTGTTCATGCTGTGGCGATTTCTAAATCTAGTATATGCAAGGCAAATGCCAAACGGCAAAAGACACGGACCTCTAATATCACGTAGTTTACTGGTAAAAAGCCAGGGTTGCTTCTTAGTTCCTTTCTCACTTTACAGAGAATCAGAAAAATTATATTATAGACAACGAGATCATTTTTTTTTCCCCAAAGAAGAAGCAAGTGAAAAAATAAAAAATAAAGAAGCGATTGTAAACGTAGACAATAACGAGTGCGCGTAATTTACCAGCATGAGATCAAATTCATTGATGATAAAAGACAAACACAGAAAAAACAGAGTATGTCATTAGATAAGCACCCTTTCTTTTCTCCTTTTTCCTTTTTCTAATTTTTCTTTGTCCACTTTCTTTTATGGTGACCTATTGTACACTTGAACTTGCGAACTGTTTACCTAATTACTCGACCTGATTCTCAAAGTTCGACCACCCCAGGCATACTCAGCCTGATGTTGCCTACACCGAAACGACCCCGGATGCTGCGTTGGCGAACACAAGCAGTACTGCTTTACAGAGCCCCCTCCGGCTGCCTCTCTAACCTCCAAATTCGGTGCATGCGCGTAATTCGCCGTCTCCGCCACCGCCGCCATATTCGCCTGCAACGCATGCCATCTTCGGCGCTCTGCCAAGTCCCTTGGGCTAACCAAAGCCACCCCAGAATAACACATGATGTTACCTCTTTCTCTTCTACAGCTTGTTCTTAGCTATCTTGTTATTAAAAGTTAATTTTTGTGTATGGTGAGATCTTAAAAAGGAAAGAATCCTAGCATAAACATTATATAAGCAAAGGAAGAAAACCGAAAGGATAGGTGACTAAGTAAAGCTAAATAATTGGTATAAAGAGCTTTTATAATAAGGTTGAGATTCCTTCTTGTAAAGGGTTTGCTTTTTTCGAAAGCTTTTTTCTTTAACGAAGAGCATTTATGCTGTGTGATGGCTCTTCTTTTGAATGTTTATGTGTTCGTTAAGCTGAGGAGACTTATCTCGGCAAGGAGCCAACCAAACCACGCCTACACTTGTCCAAAACTTGGCCTAATAAAGTTAATATGGCTATTACTAGGTTTTGGCCCACCACGTTTCCTAATAAGGATTAGATGCTACTTGGGTTCTGCCACGTCAGGTGGTTTCCTCCACGTGGCTTCACAAGGCTGGTTCCGGGTCAAGGATTGGTGCCCACTTGTCCTGTGGTTAGTGGCTAAAGGGGCGACGGTTTATCAAATCACAAATAGAAATTGAAAGAACCATGTAGCAAATTGCCAACGGGTCATCATCTTACCACTGCGGTCCAATTAACAACAACCATTTAGTAGTATATATGTTTATCAAAAAAAAATGTAATATATATGTCACAGAAAAAAAATTATATGTTTCAGGATGAAAGTTCCCTATAAAAGGTCCCATAGCATTTGATAGAGTATAGAAATTTAGAAAATAATTTCTTTCCATTAAATTGTGTGAGTTCGTGTATTTTATATACGATTACAGGAAATTAGAGATATTGGACCTTTTCGAAATTGGTTATTTTGTGAACGGTATATTTTTTAAAACTCTTCACAAAATAATTTTTCTAGATGAAGGTATATTTTTTAAAACTCTTCACAAAATAATTTTTCTAGATGATTGTCATCGAATTATGACTTAAAAGTATCATTTCGTAGAGAGTTCAAAAGCGTAGATTTGTTTATAAAATGTTATTTCAAAAGACTATTTTGCAAGGAATTCCATAATAATTTGTCTTATAATTATATCCAGTCTTGTTTCTAATCACGTTAGAAAATGAAAAGTAGGATATAAAGGGTATTAAGAAAATGACTTTTAGGGTAGCTGATGTTAACTTATGTTAATTCAGTTCAATAATATAGGGAAAACAGTGACGAAGTTAAAATGCAAAGCAGACATTATACCCTAAAGGGGCATCTCCGATACGAAATATTGCATAAGAGCGTCTCTAACACATGCTATTCCAAAATTTAGCATTTCTGTAAATTGAATGTCTTGTTACTTGTTAAATATAATATAAATTATAGTATGTGCGTCAAATTTACGATATTGTAATACTTGATGGTGATAGAATAATAATAGTTAATAAGAGGACAAGATACATCTTCTAAGTAAAAATAATGTCTCAATACAAAATTGAATGTTTATATACATCAAAGTACAAACTGATCAAAAAATGTGCGCTAAAGTTAGCAGCATATAAATCTAATATTAGTACACTTTTTATTAAAGATGGTCTAAGAAAATGGATTTTTTTCCGCCACGGGATGCTAAATGAGGTTGATTTAGCTCAATTATGATGGGTATCAAGACTTTTTTTCTTTCTACGTACAAAAAGGGTCGAGAAATTGAGACACTGGGTGCGATGGGCGGTGGGTTAGGCTAATTGGGCATGAAGAATTGGTGATGGTGATGCTTTTCCTAGTCAGACTCTTAACCAAAGTTTCGTTCGTTTTGGAGTATTTGAGAGACAGCTTACGTGGTGCCACGTCTTCAATGCATGCCAAAAAAAATCATCAGATCACGGAGCATAGCTATAAAGGAGTGCAAATTTAGTGACAAATATACCAATTTGGTGAAAAGTGACCATGAGAACCGCAAAGTGAAAAGAGAGAAAAAGGAAGAATAAGAGCAATAACATGTATCTTGCAACGTTGAATTATGAGATATATTGGGCCTGCCGTTGAAAAGGGAATAGAACCTGAGAAAAGCTTTCTTGGCCTTCAGAATAATGATTCAACTGGGCCTGAAAAAGATAGCCCTGGAGGAGATTTACCCACTAAAGCCCGCTCCCGAAGCTCAAGCACTTGCGGAGACCTTGCATCTTCACGCTTTGAAATACTTCCTACCCAGATTTAGGCTATGTTTGGTAGGAAGGAAGGAAAAGGGAGAAGAAGTAAAAAATTTTGATGAAAAAATAGAGGAAAATCGAAAAACTGGGTTGTTTGGTTAGAGGGGAAAGGGAAGGAAATGGACAAAGGGGTGAGAAAAATAGTAGGAAAAAAATAGTAAAACTCTCACAGATTTTTTCTACTAAAAAATAGAAAGAAAATAAGAGAGGAAAATATTTTATTGATATATTGATAAGTTAAATTACAAAATTATTATTATACTTAACTTTAAATAATAATAATATTATTAAAAATCGTACTACTAGTAGTACTAAACGACTACGAGAAAAATATATTTTCCTTCCTCCTTCACATTCTCTTTCTGTCCTATTTTTTTTGGTTCTCTCTTATTTTCTTCACTCTCTCTGCTAAGCATAGACTAAAAATAATTCTGGGCTTATGTTTACTTATGGGTGTAAAGAAAGCTCTCAATGGCGAAAGCTGTAGAAGAAGCGTAACTGGAAGAAGCAAGCTTGTGCTGGAGGATCTACGCATATCTCCTCCCCTGCCAAGGAATTCTTAAAAAGAAAGGAGTTAGTTATAGATGATACTAAGAAACAGAGAATTGTGTTCCAAGATGTGTCAAACTCTCTGGGATCGGTAGCAGTTGCAGAGCAACCCCTTAGGACATTATGAATCTCTAGTGTTAGAATGCTTAGGAATTGGGGGAGTCTCGAAGCATTCCTACAATTATGAAATTTAATTCGTAGTTATTCTCGTGGGGTTGTCTTCTTCATTGAGACAAAACTATGTGGAAGCAAAGCAAACAATTTGAAGCATGGAATGAGGTTTAATCAGGGTGCTCATGTTGATTCAATGGAGGACTCTGGTTTTGTGATGGAAGGATGATTGGGATATACAACTTAAAAGCTTTTTGAAGATTCATATTAATGTGTGGGTTACTGACTCCTCTAATAATAAGTGGCATTTTACTAGGTTTTGGGGGTAATTCTGCCCGTTCTCAACGGTGATATTCGTGGGAACTCTTCTAAAGACTGAAAAAGCACTCTTCTCTCGCTTGTTTGTGTGCAGGGGATTTCAATCAAGTATTTTATTCTCAGGAGAAACAGAGGGTAGCGATCTTACTTTTGATGATATGCAAAATTTTAAAGAAAGTGGAAGAGGAGTGTGACTTCATAAACCTGGGTTTGTTTCTTGGGGGATACCTTTAATTACTTTGGATAATGGTAGGAGTGAAGACTAACTTGTTAAGGAAAGATTGGATAGGGGTTTGGGTAATGTTGATTAGAGACTTCTCTTTCGTAGTATTGTAGTTCGTCATGATGACTACTGGAGGTCAGATCATCGCGCCTTAAAAATATTGCTAGACCCGCCAATTGAGAATGGTCAGAGGATTCTTAACTAAACCTTGGTAGTTGTCTAATTTTGATTGTAGAAATAACATTGCAAATTCTTGGCATTCTACTGATGTGAGTGGGTTATGGGGAAATTTTATGGCCGGCTTAGAAAGATGTGGAAAAGCCTTGAAGAGCTGGAGCTATACTACTTTTGGTCATCTTACTAGGAGGCTTAAATAAAATCAAAATGAATTACTGTCAACCACTTCTATGAGGTGTAACTCCCGTGTGAAAAAGTTGGAAAAGGATTGAGTTAAGTTGCTTGAAATTGAAGAATATTACTCGAAACAAAGGGCTCGAGCAAGTTGGCTAAAAGGTAGGGATCGGAACACACAATATTTTCATGCTAAGACCTCCCAATCAAAGTCCAAGTACTCTATTAAAGGTATAGAAGACAATAATGGCATCTGGAAGCAAAGCAATGAGGGGATTGCTCGAGTCATATGTGAGCATTTTTTTCTCTCATTTTAAGAGCTTTATTCCTTTTATAGAAAGTCTTAACAAAGTCCTAGATTATATTTAGGCAAAAGTCACCCCGAGAATGAACAAAAAACTTTCTCACCTGGTTATGTTGGCAGAGGTCCGTGAAGCCTTGTTTAATATAGGTCCTTTGAAATCATCTGGTTTGGATGGTTTTCATGCATTTTTTTTTTTTCAAAAATACTGAGAGGTCTTAGGGCCTGATATTACTATTGTTTGTTTGAATGTTCTGAACAGAAGTGCCTCAGTAGCTGACTTAAATAGCACTCACATTGTTCTTATCCTGAAGCCAAGAATTCCAGGAAAGTAAGTGACTACAGGCCTATTAGTCTTTATATTGTCATTTACAAGATAATTACAAAGACTTTGGCCAATCGGTTAAAGCCTATGTTGCCTAGCCTAATTTCAATCGAACAAAGCACTTTTGTACCTAGACATCTGATTTCTGACAATGTGTTGCTAGCATATGAAGTGACGTATCAAATTCGGTGGATCAATTCTAGTTAGAACGGCCTTGTTGCTCTTAAACTTGATATGAGTAAAAGTAGAATGGAGCTTTCTTGCAAGGATCATGACTAAATTGGATTTCTTTGATAGTTGGATCACAATGGTTATGAATTGTATATCAACTGCGTAATTTTCTTTTTTGATTAATAAGGCTTGTGTTGGGTATGTAATCCCAGAACAAGACTTGGACAAGAATGTCTTTTGTCCCCTTACTTATTTTTACTTATTCGAGGGGCTTGTCAAGTGTCTAAATTGGAAGGTGTGGCTTATTCTAAACGCTATCCAAAGATTAGTCAACTCTTCTTTTCTGATGACAGTCTAGTATTCTGCAAAGCTCGTATAGAAGACTATGATGTTATAAAAGACATTTTGCAGGATTATGAAAAAGCGTCAGATCAAATGGTGAATTTCAACAAGTTAGTCAAAACCTACGGTCTAAATGTGAGTGATGAATTGAAAAGGATCTACAGCATTGTCTGGGGTTAGAAGCCAGTATTTTTATTGATAGAAATCTAGGATTACCGATTCTGGTGGGTCGTAACAAACGACGAACATTCAACTGAATCAAGGAAAGAGTTTGGAAGAAGCTTCAACTGTGGCACTCTAAAATCTTCTCTGTGGGTGGCCGTGAGATTTTGATAAAAATTGTTGCTCAGTCTATCCTATCATATAGGATAAGCATTTTCAAATTGCCGGTCAAGTTGTGTAATGATCTAAAATCCTCAATTTCCAAGTTCTAGTGGGGTGGATGTGAAAATGATAAGAAAATTCACTGGTTAAGATAAGAAAAGATTTGCAAGTCAAAAATAGAACGGTGCTTAAGTTTTTAGAGATTTCTTTGCGTTCAATAAAGCTCTTGTCACTAAACAAGCTTAGAAGATAATCAGTGAGCCTTTGTCATTGTTTGCTCGAGTTTCTAAAGGGAAATGTTTCCCTAATTCTGATTTATTCTTTGCTAAATGTGCTCCAACGGTGTCATATGCCTGGCAAAACATTATTTAAGGGACTACTTTGTTAAAAAAAAAAAAAGGTGTGCATTAGAGAGTTGGGTCTAGGAACAAAAGAAGTCTCTTTGGTGATCAATGGCTTCCAAGGCCTTCTACTTTTAGAGCTATCACACCAATGAATGAAGTTACCAAAGAATGAGTTGTGGCTGATATCATTGAGAATGGGAAATAGAACATACCTTTCATTAACCAGTTATTTTTCCCTATTGACAGGCATTGCATCGAGGGCATCACATTAAGCAACTTGGTTAGTGAGGATAGGCTTGTCGGGCATTACAATACAAATAGTCTTTACTCTATCAAATCAGGCTATTATCTGGCTATGGATTTACTAACTGAGAAAGCACTTCTTGAGCTCAAAGCCAATAGTGAAGGATTCTTTGGAGCCTTAAAATCCCTTTAAAGGTTAAAATTTTTGTCTGAAGAGCCTTCTATAATGCCCTTCCCACTAGAGTTTTTTTAAGAATCTATAAGATTAACTGTTGCTCTCTATGTCCTTGGTGTGTAACAACTAAGTAGGATGGATTTTATGCTCTTTAGAATTGTGATAGAATTTCCAACATTTGGGCATCCTCCTCCTATTTCTAGGCTGCCTTCTCCAGGTTTGATTGGTTTTCTATTGCTGAGCTTTTTTCTTTTTGCTAGTGAAAACCTCTCAAATGAAGATTTATCTCTAGTTTGTGTAATAACTTGGTGCATTTGGTTTGCTACAAATAGCTTTATCTTTGAGAACAGACCAAAAACTGGTGTGGAAATTTTAGAAGAAGTAGGTTGTTATCTCTATGAGTTTCAAAACTGCTTATGTATTGAGATGCTGCCTCCAGCTCATGAATCTAGTGCTCCAGATCCTAGATGGATCCTTTCTGATGAGGAATCCTTGAAACTGAACACAGGTGCTGCTGTTGAGGATACCGTAATGGGTGCTAGAATTGTCATTCGTGATAGTGTGGATATCGTATTGGGTTGTGCTTCTGTGCTTCTGTGAAATTAAATGGACCTTTCTCTCCCCATGTTGTTGAACTCCTAGTTGTGCGAGAAGGCCTCAAGTTTACCTATGAGAGTGGTCTTCGCATCAAGTTTGTCGAATCTGACGTCATTAATGCGATCAGAGTAATCAACTTTGAGTTTTTGACTGACTTTGATGAATCTATTGTTGTAGGCATTTGACATTGTCTTTCTTTGATTGATTATTACTTTGTTTTTTTGGTTCCTAAGCTAGGAAATATGGCTGCACATTCTAGCGAAATTATCTCTTAGATCCATAGCGGATCAATATTAATTAGATGATTTTCCGTATTGTATTTCGGACTATGTGTTCGCAGATTCTGCCAACCTTTAAATAATATTCCAATCTTTTCTCAAAAAATAAATTATGTGATATATTTGGCCCACAGTTACTAAACTATATGACTTTGAGTTAGCAAATATTCATTGGATGACTTTATGACTGAGGCAGACTAATCATGTTATTTGTTGTGATTATTTTTATTTATCTACATTATATTTTTCCTATAATAATGCTATTTTTAGCCAATAGTCATTTTCTAGTAGAATCGTCGTTTGTTGAGATTATTTTATTTATTTGGTTCGTTTTAGTTTGTGTTGTTGTTATTTTAATTAATATTTTAAGACCATCTCCAATACATTGTGCTAAAAAAATATTGTGCCAATACCATACTTGAAATGACTTGCTAGATTTAAAATGCATTTTATAAGTTTTACTTCAATACATGCGTACTAAAAAAAAAAAAAGGCTATTTTGTACGTATACACTATTAGCAGTTAAAAGTTTCTTATTTTTTTCTACTATTAATTTCTATAATTATATACCATCCATTAACTAATGATAAAAGCTCTATTTTATTTATCAATAGAGTCACTCATATTCTATATTCAGTTTAAATAAGCAAAATAGTCAATACAATCACTCAAAATCCTAGCAATTACAATTACCAAAATTAAGATAATAATAATGAAACTAATATTGTGAATAAATTTGAACAAAAAATGATAAATGAATTTGCCAGGTTGTAAAATTTATAAATATTACAATTTAATATAATGGCAATATTGTAAATTTTTACACATGTTAAAATTAAATTAGTCAGATTGTAAAATATGCATATTTTATATTAAAATAATAATCATGTTATAAAATTTAACAAACGCTATAACGCTAATATTGTATATTTTATCACATGCTAAAATTTAATATTTAATATGTACTATTTTCTGTATTATATTTAACATAATAAATAAAAAATTCTAAAATTTATGTTAAATATAGAAGACTATTCCAAAGACTCTTTTTAGTGAATTGCTAAAATTTAGCATTAGAATGAGATATAATATACCCATTGGCAATCCTCTTAATTTCTTATACTTATTGTTGTTTATTGGGTTTTGTTGTTTTTATTTTCTCATGGGTTTTATTTTAGGTAATTATTTCTAATTCTATTGTTGACATTTTTGTATTCCAATTTTGGCAATTGATATTGTTTTTTTACAATTATTATCATTTAGTTTTCATTCTCATTTTCTGATTTCCTTTGTTGTAGTTTGAGTTGTGGTTCATTTTCTGATTTCCTTTGTTGTAGTTTGAGTTGTGGTATATTTGCATGTTGATGTCGGTTTTTGTGATTATGGCTTAAGACTAGCAATTCGTGTTATTGTATCGTGTTTGAGTCGATATAATTACGACACAATATGATAACATCCAGCTCAAATAAGACATGATTAATATACGTATAATATGACACAACACATGTAACTCATTTAATAAATATATCATATATCATATTATGATATATTTGACACGATTATTCAAAATTGACATAATTATTCTAATTTAACATAATTATATACTAATTAATTCAATTTTACATATATAAATATGTTTAGAATTTATCAAAATCATATTTAAAATATCAATATATATATATCATATTAGTATTGTGTTGACACGACTCGAAAAATATTAATTTAATTAAACGGGTTATACTGGTCATTTTTAGGTTAAGTGTATTGGCTCAAAACTCACTATTTTATTATATGTGTTACACGTGTCATCCTGAAATTGACACAAAAATTAAATGGGGTATCTAAACTCATTTATTTAATGTCGTTTTCGAGTCGTATCATCGTGTCGTGTATAAAATTGCCAGTCCTATTATAGCATTTATTGGCATTGCTAGTATGCTGGAGTCGTGTTATATCTAGTCGATGATGTTTTTAAGTCTATTGTTGTTTTTTGGCAATTGTCGTTGTTCTTTTAACTTTGATGTGTAATTTGGTCACTTGTTGTTGCTTTGTTGTGATGCTCTTTTAAGGTCATTATTTTTTTTAATTATGAATTATAAATAAATTAGCTTGATTAGGATGTGAATGCCTCTCTCCTACACACTCACACTCACACGTACTCTGAAAATTCTAGACCAATTAAACTAGTCATAACTATCTATGGACCCAAACAAAATTCTTAGAGGAAAAAGAACAAGAAAAATATAAAGTTTTGATCACAAATCCAGATTTTTTGTTGTTTTCTTTTTTTCCTGTTTTTTCCTTTGGGGGAGTAATTGTCGTTTGCGAATTCTTTTGTCAATGGTAACTTGTTTTTATTGTAAGTTTATTTATTATTGTTTTTTCAGTTTATTGTCCTTTATCTTGATCGCCGTTGTTTTTTTTGCCATTGATGTCGACCCTTTTTCTAATTATTTAATTAGATGTCGTTTCTTTGTTCGCTGTTGCCTGTTGGGTTTATTGTTGTCCAGTTTGGCTGTTGTATGTCTCTCTTTTTTTATATTCTCGTTTATTCTGATTATTTATTTTAGTTTATTTACTTCTTTGTCATCTTCCCAAAAGACGACGTTTGCATGATTGTTATTTTTAAATTGATGTCGTTGTTAGTAAAAAAAAAGAAGAGTCGTTTTCCAAACCTGATGTTTGCATAATTGTTATTTTCAAATTGACTTCGTTTTTAGTAATAGAGTGTCGTTTCCCAGTTTACTTATCGCTTTCATAAAATGTCGTTTCTTGTTCATAGTCGTTTCCAAATTGTTGTCGTAATTCCTGCTGGAGTCGTTTTAATGATCATTGGCATTTATTAAAAATGCGCCAAGTCGAATTGGATTATTGTAGTTCGCAGATTGATTTTTTAATTTACATAATTATTGACGTTTTCCTTCAAAGTGTCATTTCGAATTGTGGTCCTTTTTTTTCGTTTATATCACCTGTGTTTTCAATCATGTATCAACCAGGTCTCCAAACTTTTTTTTTTTTTTTTTTGTAATTTTTAGATCCCCAACTTATCATATTTGTACCATTTTAGTCATTTTTTTTTTTTTTTTTTTTTGTAATTTTTAGATCCCCAACTTATCATATTTGTACCATTTTAGTCATTTCTCAACTTTTCCGTCCATTTTAGCTATTATTTAATAATTTTAATCTCACTTGAGTCTTCAATCTTTATACAATGTATCACTTAGATTCATATTTTTAATTTTATAGTTTTTGACTCTTTAAATTTTTATTTTTGTAATATTTTTCGTCATTTTGAGTTAATTTTAAGTTAAAATCTAACTTTAATCAAATTGTACTAAATAAATTAATGAAAATTAACAATTAAAAACTACCAACGGAATGTTCAATACCAATAAGGCATTTATCAAAAAAGATAATCTAAACAATATTATTTTTAATTATTTCTTATTTCAATACCAATAAGGTATTTATCGAAAAAGATAATCTAAATAATATTAATTTTAGTTATTTTTTATAACCAATAATATTGTACCATTTAATTGTTAAATCTTACTAATAGTGTTGAAGTTCATTTTCTCCAATTCATAAACTTATCAATCTTTTTTTCTGTTAAAACTCATAAATAATAAAAGAAGTTTAAAATATTCTTAAATAACAAATTGATATTAATTCATAGAAAATCATAGGTTTTAATGATAATAATAGTTAATAACACAAAAATTAGTATTTATGAATATATACTGATCGAGTATAAACATAGACACAATAAGAGAAAAAAATGTACAATTTAATGATGATTTTTTGTCAATGGTCATAAAATTCATTTTTTATAATTTTATGAACTCACAATGGTCTAAAAATATAATAAAAGCCTCTCAATTGACAAGTGGACATTAATTTATACAAAAAATATAGGTTTTAACTCATAATGACCTAAGTGTTACAAAAAAGAAAGTTTGAGAAGTCAAAAATTATAAAATAAAGAATAAGAACCTAAATGATATATTGTGTAAAGATTGAGGACAGAAGTGATACTAAAATTATTAGATAATAGCTTAATTGGACAAACTAGTTAAAAAAGAACTAAAATGATACGTATGTGAGATGTTAGGGATCTAAAAACTACAAAAAAAAAAAAATGAAAAACTGATTAATACTTGGGAAAAAAATGAGTATTGCATGTGATATAAATTATTATTAGTTACTTCTTTCTATAGCTGTTCATATTCAAAATTTGATTTTTTTTCTCGAAAATATACACATCCTGTAAAATACTCATAAAGATAAGAATAGTATACAATCAGTTTTGACTTTCATAGTCACGTATTAATAAATTGTCAATTTCAAAAATTCTGATTTACAGGCCATTTTGATTTTAAGAAAAGTGAGGGTTTTTTTTTTCATTATTATTATATCAAGAATCTGATTACAACCAAAATTTTTCTTCCATATATTACTGGTAAACCACCAAAATTACATTGGCATAAGCACGTTCAAGCAATGTCTTTACTATTCAATTGTAGACCGGGTGTTTTTTGTTTTCGGTATTTTATAAGGCATTTTGCCATGTTTTAGCAGTTCCTTATTAGTCTTTGTGCTTATTTACGTGTTCGTTTTTTGTTTGTTTATGAAGTCTCATTTGATCGAAAAAGAAAAAGAAAAAAGAGAAGCATCTAAAAAGTGGAGACCTTGCCATCCAATGCTTAATAAAACATGGTTTCCAATCTAAAGAAGGAAAAAGAAAAAAGGGTCTTTCGCTTTATAGGCATAGCTTGTAGGCTTCATAACCAATAAAGAGGCTAGAGATAGAGCTAGGAATTTTCGTTAATGAGACGTAAATTCTAACAAAACTTAAATAGTTAATGACTAGTAAATACTATAATTGTAGTCGACTGGTTTTTATGCTTTAAGAACATTGTATGGTAATGAAGTATGATAACTTTGTTATCAACACCATTGAAGATATTTATACATAGAAATAAATAAATGGTCGTCCATTTGTTAGTTATTCATTTAATTACGTAATCAATTCTTAACAATAATCGGACGTACATATTTTATCATATTAATTATTAATCATATTCTTTTCAAGATCATTGATATTTTTTTAATCCAAATAACTACTTGCTAGAGATAGAAGGTTAAACATATTCACTGAAGAAGAAAAAACGAAGAAAAGTTAATGTGCTTCCACTTAACTTTTGGGACAAAATATAGTTAAAACTTTTTTTTTTAAAAAAGAAACTTTCATTTATAAATTGGACTAAACTTGAGGCTTGAGATAATGGTGATATGTATGAATTTAGATCCCTTTTAGATTTTCCTACTTAGTTTAACTACATTCAACTAGTGTTAAAAAAAAAAACTACATTCAACTAAATTTAACAAAAAGAAAAAGAAATAATCAATTAATCTTTTTTTAAAAGAAAAAAATCTAATTTATTACGTAAAAATTAGTTATATATTTATGGGACTAACAATTTTTGGAGTGGGGCTTATAAATTTAGTTATAAGTTTTTTAAAAAAATATAAGAATTAATTGTCTTCTAATATAAAATATATATATTTTTTTTAAATAAGTACAGTGGGGCCTGGAGCCCTACCTGCCACAATGTGGCTCCGTGGAGAAGGGGGCAATGGTTGACATTGGTGGGAAAATAAATTTTGCTAGTTTCTCGTAATGGGCAATTTTGTATTTAAGGAAAATTTAAAAGGTGGGCAAAGAAAATTTTGAAATGTTATGTTAAAATGAAGTGAGGTATTTATTCGGAGGAGTGTGGAGAAGAAAAAAAAAAAAAAAAGCAATGGAACCACCCATGGCGTAATTGGCTAACTATGAGTTGGTTAAAACCTTTGACTAAGGGCTTTAATTACTCCCTTCTGTATTTTAAATTAATGGGTGTAACTTATATATTGGACGTACAAGTCCAATAACGGGTCCTACAAAAAGAAAAAAAAAAAGGTAAAAAGTTTAGTTGTATACACTTTTTTTTACTCGTTAATTAAATGGTGTTATTTTTTTAAATGAATTCTTGATAAATTCTTGATGAATTCATAACGATTTTGATGAATTTTTGAAAAAAATTTAGCATCAACAGCGATATTGATAGATTTTTGAAGATTTTGATGAATTTTTTATATTGACAGTGATTTTGATGAGTTCTTAATGAATTCTTGACGGATTCTTAATAATTTTGATGAATTCTTGACAGATTCTTGATGAATTCTTGACAGATTATTGATTAATTCTCTCTTAAAAATGGTAGAATCTAATAGTGGTAATAAATTTAGTTAAATATTTTTAAAAAAATGATACTTGTTTACTTAACCTTGTAAAAAGACTAAAAAAAATGACAAAATATAAGGCTAATACCTGAGATTGCGTAAAACTATAGTTATTTATATTCAAAATTTGATATATATATATATATATATATA